>JADBJO010010369.1:0-32500 GCA_016801955.1 Conus betulinus
TCAAGATTTGTCCTGTCCAAAGACGAGAGGAGAGAATACCATGTTGTTTTGCCTGTCTGTTCCCCTATTGGAGAGAATCGATGTTTTGCCTGTCTGTTCCCATATTCACCTCTGTCAGGTCCCGTTCATTCACTCGGGTCAGTAACCTTTTCCGGGCGAGAGAATTGTTCAATTTGACAGGCTGCCCTCTAAAGTTACAGCGTATGCCTGCTTCTGATCTCCCGCTGTCCAGCGAGGCCGACCCCACTGCCTGTACGTAGCCATCGCCAGAGCGCGAACCAATGCGTGTGGTGTGCATCTAACTTGCTAGTTTCACACATCGACGGTTAACGCGTAGCAAAGCCGTGAACAGGAGGCGTTTTAACACACACTGAGCCACCTAGATCATCTGAAAGTTGCGAATGCCTTTAATGTATACATAGTTGAACTCCAATTAGTTAAAAGCAAAAATCCTGCCCCATCCACGTCTTTTTTCTCCGGAAGCGATCTACGCATTGCAATCCACGGAGAACTATCAGTATCACACCACTATGAGGCAACCCACCAGCGGAGATACTGTCCTGCTGTTGAGTCACTTCTGTCGTGTTCATTGATGCCTGCTGTGATTCAGTATACGCAGTCCACCACCTGATGAGCCTCTGGACTGTCGAGAAACCTACTTCATGGCCGAGCCAGCGCCATCTTCAGCGACAGTCCCCCATGACCCTTGCTGTTCTGTCCACTAAGCAGCGGACTCGACATTGGCGTGGACGAGGGGAAGGAATCAAAATTGAGGTGACCAAGAGAACAGGGCGTGAAGTGCCTCGTAATTTGAGAACATTTTGTTTTTGATAATGATCATTTGGATGAGGATGATGACGATGATATTCTGGGGTTCCACTGTGGTTAAATACTACATGATGGGAAGTGTACTCAACGCTTCCCATCATGATATATGCCAGGGTGGACCAGCTCCGAGAGGTACAGACACCTGCTGGGTTGGTCATGAAATTTGTGCAACACTTAGAGTCGTCTCTAATACACGAATGAATCTCGATGGCGTGATTTGAGTCTTACAGTTTAAGCCTATAGTGCACATTCAGCTCATACGGCCACTACTCAAGCAGTAAACGTAGAAACAGATCATCAGACACATAAACTGGAAAGCCATATCTAAACTAGAACAATGAAAGAACATAATTGAGTATTGTATTATGAACAAAATATGAGAGAGAGAGAGAGAGAGAGAGAGAGAGAGAGAGAGAGAGAGAGAGAGAGAGATGTAATATGAACAAAATATGAGAGAATGAGAGAGAGAGAGAGAGAGAGAGAGAGAGAGAGAGAGAGGTGGGTGGGGTGAGGAGGGGGAACAGGTGGGATGAGGTGGGGGAACGAAATCGCCAGAAGAGATAAGAGAAAAACACATTCAATTAACTTCTCGACCTGATCGAATCCATATTTCATTTTCCCAACCAGTCATTCCGCGAAGGATATCAACGCAACCTCAACTTGAGAGCCAGAACACATTTCAGTCACTGCCTGCTCAGCATCGATCAAGTGTCAACAAAATTTCAAACATACAATTTTTATGTACAAATCTAATTCCCTGGCAAAATAATTCATGAACACCCTGTCAGTCGTACACATGTGGTGATTCTTCTCATTCTGAGACCAGAAATGATGGGTTTCTTTGGAGTCCCCTTGTGACCGAACGTCAGGAAATTCTCGCCAAAAGAGAATATTAAAACAGGATGTTTTTATGACACTACATCAAGATTTGGTCTTTGAAAAGCAAAACAATTGAAAGCCCAGAGACAGTAACTCATTTCTGACAGACAGTCCATCATCTGAAACTTGGATTTCTCCCCTTAGACGTGCCGTGGCGCGTATTGATTGGATGACAAATCAAGCCGTTCATGTTAAAAGAAAACCCCTGAGGAGCTGGCCCCGCCGAAATCTATTCAATCACTCTGCTACATCCGCTGATTTTGGTTGTAATTGTTTTTCTAGGAGCCAAACAATCCTGTCTGCATGCTTTTGTCCTGAAGAGACACACACACAGAGAGAGAGAGAGAGAGAGAGAGAGAGAGAGAGAGAGAGAGAGAGAGAGAGAGAGAGAGAGTTATCTAAATCACTGTGGGGGAAACGAACACACACACATAAGGTTTTTGTCCATGTCAATCCCTAAATAAGGGAAATATAAAACCAATGTAAAACAGTTCCATAGATATTGTAAATTCATGAACTCAGTTTTGTGAATATGATTCATCAGTGAATAATTCTGTGGAACCAGATATCAAAACATTCGTCGAAGCAGCAAATCCGTGTGGCACAGACAGTAGTGATTCTGCAGATGCTACTAGTGTTACAGCACAGACACCCTATGCAGGCATTATTATCACAGACGCAAGACAGTGCAAGGAGAAAAGGACAAAGAAAATGAACGATCACCTACGGTGTGAAGTGAAGGAAGAGCTGAAGGGCAGCACGCGCTGCATGCCGCAAAGAAGAGGTTGAAGATCGAAATCTTGTCGATCCGTCGTGACTGTTGTTTCCGTTGTAACTGTTGACAAATATCCGGAAAATCAGACGGACAGTTACCTGTATTCTCATTGTATTTAGTGGTCTGTACCATTCCGTGATCTGGAATCCAATGGCCACGCACTTTCTTGTAATGTATCGGTGATGTTTATTCCTAATTGTTGTGTATGTACAGTCCCCACCCCCTCTGTTTCCTGCCTTGTGAATGGGCTTTATAAAGCTTACCACAATAAACCATCATTCATAAACCATCATTTATGCATTCATTCATTCATTCATTCATTCATTCATTCATCATTCTTCTCTCTCTCTCTCTCTCTCTCTCTCTCTCTCTCTCTCTCTCTCTCTCTCTCTCTCTCTCTGAATGGTGACTTCGACTGTTATCGGAAAATGTGTGAGATTTTGATACCCTCTCTCTCTCTCTGTCTCTGTCTCTGTCTTTGTCTCTCTCTCTCTCTCTCTCTCTCTCTCTCTCTCTCTCTCTCTCTCTCTCTCTCTCTCTCTCTCTCGAACTGAATGTAGACTTCGGCTGATAATTATTATCGGAAATGAGTGTGTTCTCTCTCGAACTGAATGTAGACTTCGGCTGATAATTATTATCGGAAATGTGTGTGAGACTGTATACCCCCCCCCCCCCCCCCCCCCTTCTCTCACTCACCATCAGGACAGGACATTAAAAAGGACACTACAGTAACTACATTATGTTGGGCGCCCAGGATTCAAACACACAACCCTCTAAATGGCATTAGTAATAATGATAATAATGATGATTCTATTATTATTTAACAATAATGACAATACTGATAATAATGACGATGATGATAATATATTAACAACAGTAACACAACAGTAGCAACAATTGTAATCATCATGATGATAATACTCCAAGAATTACGATAATGATTATGATAATAATGAGGAGGGCATAACATTGATAATGATGATAATAATGATACAAATGATGATGATGATAATGATGATCATTACGGTCATCATCATCATCATCATCATCATCATCGTGATCTTCGTCATAACATCATAGCATTTATGATCATCATCATAATGAAAATAATGATCATAATGACGATGATAATGATAACGAGGATAATGATAATGATGATTATGATGATACTACAACTACTACTGATAATGATGATGATGGATTCTCCCGTCGTGTCCGACAGATGAGTAGGCAGGCAGGTCATCTGCTGATGGGTCCTCATAATGGGAATGAAGACCAATTCTTGAGGCACAAAGTCTTCCATAGACGCTGCATGGAATGGAGTCCTACAAGGATGGGCCCTGTCTTCTCCGATTCCTCCTTTCCTCCTGATGGCAGCTGCTCTGTTGCGCTCAAATGTCCTTGTGCCCTGGGTACGCTGTTGCCTCCACTATGTTCTGTCAAGGGCGACATCTTCCCAGGAAGTAGTGTCGACGTTGCAGCTTCTAAGGTTGGCCTTCAAGGGGTTTTTTGTATCTCTTGAGAGGCCTTCCTTGGTCACGTTGTGTCCTTCCCTTCAGTTGTCCATACAGCAGCATCTTTGAAATTCTGCTGTCCTCCATACGGATAACGTGTCCTGTCCATCGGAGCTGGCTTTTGATGAGTATACACTCAATGCTGGTAAGCCATACTTCTTCAGGACCTGTAGGTTGGACACTCTGTCTTGCCATTTGATGCTGCAGATCTTGCGCATGCATCGTTGATGGAACTGTTCGAGTTGTGGGAAGTGTCGGCGATACGTGGTCCACGTCTCACAACAGTAGAGGAGAGCGCTCAGAACCACAACTCTGTACACGGCAACCTTGGTGCGCAATCTGACGCCATGGTCTTGACACAGACTCTTTGAGAGTCTGCCAAAGATAGAGCTGGCCTTTCAGATAAGCAACATCATTTCTTTATCCAGAGATTCATTGCTGCTTACAGTGCTGCCCAGACAGCAGAACTTGTCCACAGTTTTGATCTCTGTGTTGTTGATGACGACAGGTGATGGTGGAGCACTGCCAGCAGTGGACGGTGAAGGTTGGAACATGGCCTCGGTCTTACCAAGACTGATTGTAAGTCCAAAGCGTTGACAGGCCCTTGCAAAGCGATCTGTGATGCACTGGATGTCCTCATGGGAGTGTGCGGCCAGAGCGCTGTCGTCTGCAAAGAGGAACTCTCTCAGAAGGGAATCAAATCCTATTCCTCCTCCTCCTCCTCCTCCTCCTCCTACTACTACTACTTCTACTATTACTGCTGCTGCTGCTGCTGCTACCATTATTACAAACAGTAATAATCGTATAACAATAGCAGTATAACGATAACAACAACAGCAGCAGCAGCGACAGCAGCAGCAGCAGGAGAACAACAACAAGAACAACAACACAACAACATCAACAGCAACAACAATAATGATAAGAAGGAGAAGAAGAGGAGGAGGAGAAGGAGGAGGAAGAAGAAGAAGAAGAAGAAGAAGAAGAAGAAGAAAGAAGAAAAGAGAAGAAGAAGAAGAAGAGGAAAAATGATAATGAAGTGATAATACCAAAAACAACAAAAAGAAAACGAACAACTACTGCCGTTAACCAAAACTACAGCCATTAACATTCACATATCTGCGCTGGCACGTAGGTCTAAAGGTAGAAAACCCTGCAACTCTTTCAACATGACCCCCTCCTCACTCACCCCCCCTCCTCCCCCGGCCTCTACCTGCCTGCATTCCCTCTCCTCCAAACACGTCTGTCCGCGCACGTACACCCACAAACACTCCAACATGCACAACCCGTCACGCGTACATACAAAAACGTACGTGCGCGCAGGCCCCTAGACACACGCGCTCATGAAAAGATAAAAGCAAGTGTGGAAGGCAGAAGCATCGAACTGAGTGCAGTATGTGAAAAAAAAAAAAACAACACTTGAACAGATTGTTACAAGAGTTGTATAGAAGACGAATGAGGGACTCTGACGGACAAAAAAAGACCACGAGCTCCACGTCTGTGTTTCAGAAAAAAAAAACTCTTCCAGCGTGTTTTTTCGCCTGGGTTTTGGGTGCAAAACATTCTGTCATCGGCAGGCGGGAGACCAGAGAGATCTTAATGGAACGCAAATGTTCCAGAGTTTAGAGAGATGCAGTTCCATGAATAATATGACACTAACGGGGATGAGCTTCGTGCTCTAACTGCTTGCTGACTGGCTTTTTTTCCTGTAACCGATGCCCGTCAGTAACGAATCAGCTCGACCTTCAGCGGGTAGAGGAGCAGAACAGGCGACGTTTTGTTTGGCATGGACGGGAACGGGGCACTGAAAACCGATGATGAATAACCTGGACAGAAATGTCGCTGAAAAGTTTCAGTTAATGCTAGAAAAGGGTATTTCGATGAGGGGGGGGGGGGGGGGGGGGGGGAAGAGGTAGGGGGGGGCGGAAGACAAACCCCTCTCTCTCTCTCTGTCTCTCTCTCTCTCCATCCCCTCTCTCTCTACCTCTCTCTCTCTCTCTCTCTCTCTCTCTCTCTCTCTCCTCTCTCTCTCTCTCTCTCTCTCTCTCTCTCTCTCCGCCATTGAAAGGGTGAGAGAGGAGCTTGGACTTCTGTTGCTGCTGGCAGTTGACAAAGGATCAAAATCCCAAACTGACTGACTGGTCTTGATTTTCTGTCTCCTGATCGCCATATCTTTTATGCTTTACGACAAAGAAACACTGCAATCATGGATTTGTGAACCAAATAATGTAGATCATTCTTAAGGTTTAATTTCTGGTGAAACGAATATTCCTATGTATGAACTTTCTTTCCAGCGTACAACGTGATTTTGTACCTTGACTTTATTTCTATGGGCTAGGGGCCTGAAGAAATTAAAATATTGTTCTTGTTTCTTGTTCTTGTTCTTCTCTTCTCTCTCTCTCTCTCTCTCTCTCTCCTCTCTCTCTCTCTCTCTCTCATACATTATTCATAATTCGACATCACAGACATTTGCTCTCCTTAGCATTTTTTCTCTCTCTCCTCTCTCTCTCTCTCTCTCTCCTTTTTCGTGATCGATGATTTAACACCTTTTATTTTGATCTCTTGGTCAGTATTATAAGGAGGAGGCATAAAACAATCCACGCTTATGCTTTTTTAACCATCATCTCCAATGAAGAATTTGTCTTCTCCCCAAACCCGACCTCTCTCTCTCTCTGTCTCTCTGTCTCTCTCTCTCTCTCTCTCCCCTCTCTCTGTCTCTCTCTCTCTCTCTCTCTCTCACCCCCCTAAGAAACAAAAACAGGCAGATAACAAATCATTTGGTTCCCAGGTTCCCGGAAAACAATTATAACCCATGTCAATGCATGAAGAGTGATTGAATAGATTTCGCCGGGGCCAGCTCCACAGGGGTTTTCTTTTAACATGGACGGCTTGATTTGTCATCCAATCAATACGCGCCTTTGCGCGTGCTGTGGGGGAGAATTCTAACGTTTAGATGATGCGCTGTCTGTTAGGAATGAGTTATAACCTCAAGGCTGTCAACAGTTTTTTAACAGTCAAATTTTAGTGTAGTGTCGTAAAACATCGCAGTTTTAGTATTCGTTTTGAATGAGAGATTTGTCAACGTTCCGTCACAAGGGAATTCAAACAAACATATCATTTCTTGTTTCAAAACAATACGATCGCTACATCAGCGCAATTCACATTGAGTTTATGAGATTAATTTGCCAGGGACTTAAGCCTTTAGGTGAAAGCTGTATGCTTCAGATCATCTTTACATTAATCGACACTGGTTAGGCAGCGGTTGAAATCTGTCCAGAGTCCCTAGTTGATGCTGTGTTATTATCCTTCATGTGGAATGACTGGTTAGAAAAACAAATGTGAACTCTTTATCGGAAAACTGAAAGAAAGAAATTTCTGTTCCTAATTGGGCGATAGTCCTTCTCTCTCTCTCTCTCTCTCTCTCTCTCTCTCTCTCTCTCTCTCTCTCTCTCTCCTCGCAGAGAAGATAGTTTGATCACTTTAGAAGCAAATCACCTTTCGGCAGGTGGAGACTGCTAGATGCTCCTTACTGGGCCCAGCTCATTAGGAATAGGAAAAAAAAGAGTTGTGTTCAGGCGAAATCCGTCGCTACACGTGCTACGGGAGAGAACTCCGGGTTTTTGACGATGTGCTCTCTGTTGGAAATGAATTATTACCCCTCGACTTTGAACAGCTTTCCAAACATGCCAATATAATGTCATAAAAAAACAACTGCCGTTTAGAAAGAAAAATTCAGGATATTTTTCCAAAATTCGGTGACAACACAAAAGTCGGTTATAAGGGACTTCACACAAGAGTTGGTTATAAGGGACCTCACACAAGAGCTAGTTATGACGGACTTCACACAAGAATGGGTTTCTACGGACTTGTTACGAGAGCTGTTTTTTATGAACTTCACTATAAAGGATCTCACGCAAGAATTAAGTATAACGGACTTCCCACAAGCGTTGTTTCTGATGGAGTTCTTACAAGAGTTGGCTTTTACGGACTTCACACAAGGCATGGATTTTACAGACTGCACACAAGAGTTGGTTTCTGCGGACTTCACACAAGAGTTGGTTTTTAAAGACTTTACACAAGAGTTGGTTTTTTTTGCGGATTTCACACAAGCGTTGGTTTTTATGGACTTCACACAAATATCTCATGACATTAGCCGCTGTGACACAGTGTAACGTTAGCATCACGAGCTGCGGACAGGGAGATCTTTCGCTCGAATTCCATCGGAAAAATTGCTCGTAAGAATTTTCAGGCCTGGATGGTTCCTACTCCGAGTTCATGACATGATAGGTTCAGTTTGGAAAAGTGGAACTACATCGTCGAGTTTTATCCATTTAATGGGACGGCTTTGAAAAATGTTAAAAATTCCTTATCAACACCGCAGGTGTTTGTTTTCTCCCAATCCTGGTTTACACATGGATGCATCGAGAAAGAAAGCATCGAGTACAGTCCTGTCATTCAGTAACTACCACACAAGAACTCTAAAGTCAAGTATTCATGATCTTTATCCCATGACCATCATTTAAAAACAAGTAAAGAAAGGCCTCCAACTTTGTGTCTCTCTATACCCTGTTCTCTTGGTGACCCCAGTTTCCATTCCTTCTGCTCGTCCATACCCCTGATGACTTCGTACCAAAGTGGGCAGCATGGCAAACTCCATGGGGGCTGTCTCTGCTCATGATGCTGGCTCGGCGACGAAGCAACTGGTGTCTTCAGGGGTCCATCGGGTGGTGTCCTGCGTATGTTGAATCACAAAGGGCACCGATAATCACCATAAAAGTGACTCAGTAGCAGACCAGCATCTCTAATGGTGGGTCGCCATCAAGAAACTTGATATCATCAACAGCTCCCTGTGGATTGCAGTGTTTAGGCTGCAGCTGGACGAAAATCAAAAACGGGCAGGAAAAGTACCTACGCCTTTCAGCTAGCTGGAGTCCCATTGCTCGCATTGGAGGCACTCACCATTTGCTGTTGGTACGACGGCTGTGTATGGGCCTACCGCCTCCTGCTCCGGGGCTGGCTGTTCGTTCACCACACTGTGCTGCCAGTGGTGTCAGACTGTCAAGGCTGAAACACACGCATGGTGGTTCGCGCATGAGACAAAGGTTACTAACAGACCGTGGGCTGACCTCGCTGAACAGCGAACAAGAAAGAGCTGAAATATCTGGCACCCTGTGAGGGCAAGGCAAGGTAAGGTAATGTTGTTTTATAGCCCCCACCGCAAAGGACCATATCAAGGCTATCACCGCGTTGAGGTCAACTCACAAGTCATTATATGGAAAACAAACAAAACAAAAACCTCATTCCTACACGCTTAAAAAAAACCACCTTCGGAAAGTATACCAGAAATTTGGTTAAAAATATTTCTTCTGTTAAACCTTAGATCAGATGAAAATGTCGATCTTCTTCAGAAATTCATGATTCACATCAGGCGGGACGTCTCTGAACAAGATTTTTATGGAGTCTGCTGTAATTTTTTTTATGTCTCGCATCCTGCAAGTCCCAACACTCTAAAACAAAATGTTTCACTGTGAATGATACATTGCATGGTATGCACCACGGCGTTTTCTTTCACTTTTTATAAAATAAGAATTGGTATACAAGGCGTGGCCTGTATGCAAACAGCACCAGACTGGTTCTTCTTTAACGGCCGCCTCGGGAAACAACCTGAGATGGGGCAACTCCGCCGATGTACTGCCCTAAAGCGACCTGAGCGAGCAAATGGGACTCCGATGAAAGTAAATGATGGAGAAGCGAGGCGACATACCAATCCTCTTCCCTCTTGTGTCTTTGGGCAGGAGACATCTGGAAAGTGTTTATGTTTGTGGGGAGCCGAAACGTGTGGCATGGGGGCAACGCAATCATCGGACATGCAAGATGAGAGAAGACAAAATAAAAAAGTCATCTCTCGTTTCAAAAACCACAATTCCAAGACAAGCTTGATTCATTGGAGTTTTCTCTAAAAAAAAAAAAAAAGACTACTCCGGAGTGCAATTCGGCCCCCTGCAGGAAATGTGTACATTTCAAACTAAAAAAAAAAAAAAACACGACGTTGACGTTGATCGATGGCGGTAATCGTTTTCAGAATAAAAACAAGCAAGTTCTGGCAAGCGATCATTAAACGGTATTGAGACCCACATTTTAGCCTGCATTATTATTTTCCTGCTTAGGATGACAGATTGGGAAAATGAACGTGACTTAGATCGGTGTGTATCAATAATGTGCGTGTGTGTCGGTGTGTGTGTGGTGTGTATGTGTGTGTATGTGTGTGTGTGTGTGTGTGTGTGTGTGGGTGTGTGTGTGTGTGTGTGGTGTGTGTGTGGTTGCGTGCGTGTGTGTGTGTGTGTGTGTGTGTGTGGTGTGTGTGTGTGTGTGTGTGTTGTGCGTGTGTGTGATGGGTGAGGGAGAGAGAGAGAGATCTGTGTCTTGTTGAGTGCACCCGCTATTTTGTCTGTGTCCGCGCGCAGCGTGCATGTGTGTATGTGTGTGTGTGTGCGTGAGATCCAAGAGAGAGAGAGAGAGAGAGAGAGAGAGAGAGAGAGAGAGAGAGGAGAAGGGAGAGAGAGAGAGATCTGTCTCCCAAAATTCCCTGTAAAACCGCTATTGTTGTCCCCTGTGATTTTTTTTTTTGGCTTTTTTGAACCTCAGATCCCGAAACTGGATCACATTCAGACATTCAGAACTGTGATAACACTTCGCGTGCAAATCGACTGAAGATCCAATTTAGTGGCCTATTTATCTTGCACATGGCTCCTCGTAAGGACAGCTTCATTTTCAGACCTGAACATGCAACTCCTGCTAACAGAGTCAAACCCTGGTAAAATAAGAAAAAATCAGCGTCGAAACCTACGTTAAGTACGCTCACGTTAGAAAACAAACAAACAGTAGAACAGAATATGTCCAAGCTTTTTGCAGAACATGATAACCACAGTTAGGTAGACATGGAAACGCAAATTACAGTTCGTTAAGGATTATGTACATTCGGTTATCATTACAAAGGAACATCATGTCAATCAAAAGCTCCTGCACGACATGTTGCACAGGCGAGAGGTTCCACACGATCTAGCAGGTTTGCTTGGGTGCAGCAGTTGTGACATCTGAGAAGTCTTCAAGAACAATAGTAAGCGGAGTTTTATTGATGTAGTGGGTGACCAGAACAATTATGGGTCCCCCTTTGACATCATAAATCATTGGGTCAAAATGCTTGCATGTGGTGGTGCCTGCAACCCCATGTTAACCACAGGGCAGTTTTGTTCTTCAGGGTGGAGTCAGCTGGGGTTCTCTTCGCCAGTTTCCTGGTTGGTTCGCTTTTTGAAGCCATACGTACCTTCTTGGGCCCCACTCACATCGGTCGGGTGTATTTTTTTTCTTGTCTTGCTTTTTGGCCGACTCTGGGGGAAAGGTCTAGTGACGGTGAGGAAAGACTGGCAATAGGAAACTCATGTCGACAGCAGGAAAGACTGTAACCCGAGATCCTCTTCAAAGGGCACATAAGACCTCAATGGCGAAAGCTTGGCCGTGTTGGGATTTGTGCTGTCTCTGGCCTATGCGCTGGTCCTGTCCGCGGCGGAAAAACAGCTACAAGTGATGCTGCAAGTATGCACACGGTAGGATGCTTGAGACGGTGCGCGTTTTGTCGCGATGGGCCTGCAGTCATGAAATATGGGCTGGTACACCCACTGGAAACACTCCTCTGGAGATTCTGTCCGTGTCGCATCCAGTGGACATTGCACCCAATGGGCATCTGCCAGGGAGCAGTTATGTTTTTCCTTGACGGTCCTTGATGAATACAGCTAGTCTTCCCAGGATGGTGCCGGATTGCTTCCATTTTGTTGGTTTGAACAGCAGCTGATGACAGTACTCTCACGAGACTCTCTCTGGGTCCCAATGACATCTTCCGTATTGTATTTCTTTAAGACCACAGAAGCGATGTTTGTCTGGATTGTTCTGGATGACTGGGAGGTGTACAGCAGACTTTGCAGAATGGGGAAACCATCCTAAGAACGTCAGAAAAAGTGTCATGAAACCGGGTACAGTGCCCCACTCAGACTCCACCAAACCAGTGAATTGTGATTGAAAGAAATCACCGTGCCGTATGAAAACAGGAGAGTGGAGGAAATGACATCTAACAGACCCATGGGACGTATGCCAGTGGTTCAGCCAGCAACTTGAGAGAATCTGTATTATCAAGACAGTAAGAGTCGGAAGTAAAGGCAATGGCAGGGGCAGCAGCTGAAGAGAGTTCCAGGGTCGAGGGAGGAGCACACGTGAGCTTCATAACAGCTTAAATGTACCAACTTTGAACAAGTGGTCCCATAGCAATGTGTGCATGCAACACCGTCAACTGGGCACCTTCAGACGCCCAACTGTTCCCTAGAACGGACGTTTGAATCCTGGCGGCACATAACGAAATTCTGAAAGCAGATCAGCATCTGGGTCTCATGACCTGAATGTGGCCTGGCCCCCCTCTGAGTGCAATGAATTCACAGTTGAAACATTTGTCGTTTTAGGGAGGGGGGGGGGTAGGGGATTACATCTCTGAAGACCTTCTGCTGTTAAGCTCACCCTCCCAGAGAGTTTGTTTCTGCTACATATAGGAACGCCCATTGCTGCCACGTACACTCAAGAAAGGAAGAGAGGGGATAGGGGCTGAGAGAGAGAGAGAGAGAGAGAGATGAGAGAGAGAGAGAGAAGGAGAGAGAGAAGAGAGAGGAGAGAGTCAGAGAGAGAGAGAGAGAATAAAAAGCAAATGCCTAACACCTGTAACAGGACAGATTAATGATTAATTGTCGAAACAGAAAAGTGAGAGAGACACAATACGCACTGTATATAAAGTATCATGAATGCAGAGTATATAATCTTTGTGCTCTTCATGCCTACACACTAGTCAGTATGGTTAAGAGAGGCTTCATTTCTTGCTGGCAACAGAGCATTCAGCCTGCGATCGCAAAGGTTAGAAACTTTGGCTTTATCACTTCTCTTTCCAGGTCATGGAAGGCAGTAAAGGACATGGATAAAGAGTTCCACTCCTCAGCCAGATTGCATGCGACATGTCAGTGCACACACCTCAAAGAACGTTGCACCTAAAAACGACGTCGAGGCCAGCCATAGTCTGAAAGCATCCCAATCTGAAGTTAGCGCGCTCTTCAACTGCTCAGATTCATGCATGTTTATGATTCGATCGTAACCTATTGTATTTGAAAATGTCTGTTCAGCGCAAATTCTGTCGCTATTGCAATGTCTGACGGATGTTTTTGTTTCTGCTGCTTTCATTGCAAACAATCGTTATCTGTTTCTAGTCTTAACAATATTATAAGATACTTTGATCTTCTTGTCGGACCAACGTCTTTAATGGGGACAGTTTAATGGCACACACGATCCCCTTACTGTGCATTGAAGCCGCAACCTTTTGCTCCATATGATCTGATCACAGAGGAGATTGGAGACTCTCTTGATCCGAGAGAGGGATGCCCCCCCCCAGTTTTAGAGATTTTGAGAGGACGAGCGAGAGAAGAGAGAGAGAGAGGCGAATCGTAAATGCTTTATTGCAAATGTTTTGTTAACACCTAACCCTTATGCCTACAGGGTGTCCGTGCGCGCAATTCTTTGTATTCTTAGTGTTGCAAAATCTTCCTTTTCTCGTTATTTCAACAATAGAATGCAGCAAAAACCAAAACGTACACATCCAGAAAGGACTTAAAACAGTCGCCTGAAGTATTTTACCTTCATTCTTCCGCCCAGGAAGACGCAAGCCCCCCAAGCGGTGAAAAGACCTATTCCAAAACAAATATTCCATTTTTTTTTTCACAAGTAAACTTTAAACTCTTGATTTATAATCACGGGCTTCTAAACACATATCTCTTCGTCTTTCGCTTAATGAAAAGAGTTCCACTAACCAACTTAGGCATATTTTTTTAGGTATTGTTACCAGTGGTCGACATTGTCAGAGGATAAAATACCAAAGAAGGGTTTTGAGTTTTTGGTTACCGAAAAACGAAAAAGGACTTAAAGCCAGAACACATTCTACTTGAGAGAGCGTAGCGAGCGAGAGATTTGAGAAGCCCCCCCCAGAGAGCGAGTCCCTTTTTTTTTTTTGATTTTTTTTTGAGAGCGATTTTAGACCCCCAGAGCAAATAACTTTTGAAGGAGCAGGCCGTGGGGATAGGCGACACAGCCCGCCCGCCCGTTTTTTGTGTTTTTCCACCGTTGGGCTGGTTTAGGGGTGGGGTTTTGCGCCGGCACGCAGGGACGGCTTGAGGGGGTAAAACCTCTTTTTTACTGTTGTTTTGACCCCCAGTGATCCCCACCCCCCCCCGAATCCCCCACCCCCCATTTTTCGCTGGAATACAATGCACGTAAATTGAACATGACTGTACTCTGATGCAGGACATGCTCAGCAGTACTTTTTGAGGTTTGGGTTTGGATCCCCCCCCTTTTTTTATTTTTTTTTCCCCCCCTTTCCCTTTTTTTTATTTTTTTTTTTTCCCAGGGGTTTTTGGGTCCCCATGGAGATGGTGCCCGCCCCCCCCATGGCAGGAGACCTGTGTGGATTTTTTTTTTTGGTGTTGCCGTTGACCCCCCCGTTTTTTGTTTTTGGGCGGGGCCCTCTTTCTATTGGGTTTTTTTTTTGTTTTTATACCTGGCATGTATTTGTTAACTTTTATCGCCACCTAATGCCCCCCACTACCAATTTTTTTTTTTCCTTAGACGGTTCAAATTGTTTTTAACATCGGACATATCCGTTATGTTTATGATGTTTTTTTTTTATTTTCTCGTTTAGTTCCTTGTTTTTTTTCTTTTTTTTTCCGCCTTGTCGTTTTTCTTTGGTGTGTTTTTCGAGCGCTGCGATCTAGCTTCTTCTGACTCTGCGGCCCCTTGCGTGATTTAAAGCCTTTTTTTTGTCATAATTTTCCTGTCTAACTCCGCATACAATTCGTTAGTGAGTTTTTTTTTACCCCCCCCCCCCCCCGTTTTTGCCCACCACAGATTTTTGCTAATACGAATCACCCACCTATAGTTTATTTTTTTCCCCCCTTTTTTTTTTTTTTTTTTTCCCCCCTCTCCCCCTTTTTCTTTCCCCCTTTTTTTTCCCTTTTTCTCTTTGTTTCCGGCATTTTTTTTCCGATCCTATTGTTTGTTTATTAGTGTCCCCCCACGCGCACCGTGGCCGTTTTTTATTTTTTCGTTGGGACAACGGTAAGTAGTGGACACCCACACTCGACCTTTCATTTTTTGGATCTGTTAATTTTTCACTCCCCGCATGGGTTTTTTATTTTTTAAAGCCCACCGTTTCTTCTCACCGCTTGCCTTGGGGAGGAGCAGTTTCGTTTCCAGACACGGTTCGCGTTATCCCACACAAACATTTGAAAGCAAACGGAATGGAAGTTTAAAAGCGTCCAGGCTTCAGGAGAGGGCATGAACCAAACCCAGGTCGTCAAACCATTCCTGAATTAGCTTATCAAAATTCTTCGCATTCCAATTTAGAATTTGAGTTGTCCCGCCTCCCGTGCAAAGAAAACGAAAGAATTTTGTCGTTTTATATATACCATGGAACTTACCTTTCTTAAAAACACGAATTGCGATCTGCACATCGTCCCGACCCGGTCTGCTTTTTTACTCAGCCTGAGACAAACCACAATGACACGCCGCGTCTTTTTTTTTTTGACCTCTTTTTTTTATTTCCCTTTTTTCACTTTTCTTCAGCTAACGACATGCCAACATGTGCCTCACTTTGTGGGTTCGATCGTGAAACTTAATCCACCTCCCGTGGAGGCGTCCCCAGGAGGGCCGGCCCTGACCTGTGCCCCGTCCTGAGCACATTGCAACCCATTCCACCATTACTTTTTGTCCAACCCCCCCCCCCTGAACAATCGAACAGATAAGAAACACCACCAACCTAAAACCATCGGTCCGGACTCCCTACATCCATTCACATGAACTCTCAGTGTCTTTGCCCCAACACTTACCCAAATGATCATTTCCCTCGTCTTGCACCCCACACCCCTCCCAATCCCATGAACTCCCCCATGCTGTGCCTTGTTCCCTCGCACTCCCCTTTTTACATTTCACCACGCCTGATCATCACCTGCTCCTTGCCCCCCCAAACCAAAGGCTTAACAACCCTGTCGGCTACCCAACCCCATACTTTCATTCAAATGAACCCACCTGTCTTGCCTTCCACTCCATCAATATGTGAACCCATCATGTCAGGCACACCCAACAACCATCAAAGCAGGAATATCCCACCAGTCGCGCATCCACACCAACACCAAGAATACCATCCCGGTCGGTGCTCCTTCTCCTCCCAAACCTTCAAAATGTAACCATGCGGTCTTTGCACCCACAGGCATCCAAAATCCCCTGAACAATTTCTGTCCTGCAACCCTCTTTTTTTTTTTTAAGATGCAAATGACATCTCCCACCCACTTCTGTCATGCTGCTCAACCCTCAGCACCCACCCCTTCAATCAAAACCATTGTCCTGACCTACAGCATCAATGTTATGCAACTCTCTTCGTCCCGCCCTCCCCTAGCTCAAGATGCACCCCTACATTGCTTCCGCACCCACCTCCAATGCACCTCGTCTGCCACCCCCCGTCATCACAACGACCACGTCGCTGCCCCCGTAAACATCCAATTTTTTAGACCCATATTGTCTGCTTTTTGCCTTTTTTCTACAAACTAGAGCAAATGCACCATTGTCCTGACCCCCAGCTTTTCACCTCAAATGCAACCTGTCCTGACTCCCCACAGCATCACATGAAACCTGTCTTGCCCCCCCCGATCCCCCGGCCCCCCTGTCCTGAACCCACAGCCTTCAAATTGACAACACCTGCGCACCCCCCCCCCCCCCCCACAGCACTTCATCCTAAGCCCCAACCCCTGGCCGACACAGCAAGCATACCAAGCACATGGACACCCCCATGTCCTCCGGCCTTTACCCCCACTCCCACGAATTTTCCACCAAATGGTGATTCTCTCCCCCCCGTTGTATCCATACGGCTATCCTCTCACCCTCCTCGCACCTCACAACTCTTATGAACCCCACCCCTTCTGGCGGCCCATTTGTATTTCCTCAATACCCCTACAGTCCTTGTCTTATTTTTTTTTATCCTACGTGTTAATACTCACCTGTCGTGCCGCACGCGCGACCACCGTTGCCAATACCTGGTAATAGACAATGATCATCACGGGGAGTTTTTGTCCAAGGCACTGATCCCCCCCTCTGATCAATGCTTTCGCCAACGTAATCTTTTCTGTGAACCGCCTTTCGTCATCCGGTAGTTCTATGACCCACCTCACCACTTCCTCTCCAATTCGCGACACATTTTCGGTTTATTATTGACGATGGGCGTACATTGGCACCATTGAAGCATTTTCTCATTTTCTTATTTTTCGTAGGCGCGTAATTCTGTGTGCGTTTGCCGTTTCCCGTGCTCCTTATGGTCGATTCAGCCACACCATATTTTTTTTCCCTACTGTCATAATCAAAAACCTTTTTTTTTCTCCTACGGGCCGAATAGTCGGTAAGTCCTGAACCAAGACGTTATCCATCTAACATTTTTCTTGGGTACGGGGTTAAGAGCGATAACATCGCGCTTGCGACCCCCGCTACGACTGCCACTACTCGACAAGTGTATGTGGGACACACAACGATGTCTTCTCTTATCACACCGTGGGTTCGCTGTGTAAAACTCCCATTAGCAAAACATCGAAACGATGGAATTGTCACATCAATTTCGAACGGAAAATGTTCACCAACATACAGACAGCTAACGCTTCAGAGGAGGGAAACTGGTATAGAGGTCTCGGGCTTTTGGAATAATTTATGACTTAACCGTTCTCCCCGCCTCTTTCCCCCCTCTGACCCCCCCGATCAACCCCACTTCTCCCCACACAACAGCCAGCACGATCCCAAACCTAGACCACAAGGTATTTCCTTCCAATTCTACTTCACCCTCGGGGCGGGGCAGATCCAAAGGTAAAATACACAGGTTTAGTACTTCCTGTCTCGTTTACAGATTTTTTCTCCTTAGTCTTTTATCCCCTTAGCCCCCCCCGTATTCTCAATTCCTATTTCCTTTTCCTCCTCCTTTCAACCTTCCCACCCCACAATTACAGTTTCTGTCTATATTGGCATTAGTATCATGGATTTTCAACACCCACACCCAAACCCCCCGAACCCAGCACATCTCTCTAGCTCCCGCCCCTGCTCTCTTACCCATCTCCTTCCTCACCCGCCGACATCATATCATCCTATCCGACCACCCACCCCCCTCTATGATATCATCTGACTCCCTACTCCCCGGTCCTCTTATCTGTCTGCGCCTTCTCTCCTATGTCTCTCCCCTCTCCTGCTATCTCCCCCACCCCTACCACCTCCCCTCTCCCCCCCCCCCCCTCGCCCCCTTCCTCTCTTCTGTACAACATACCTTTTCTTCCATCCTTTCTCTACCGCAGACACTGGCAAACAGACCAAGAGAAATAGCGCGCACTCCATACATACATACATACATACTCCTTACAACAAATGCATACATACGTGCATACATACCCTACCATAGATACGACAACATAGACTAGAAGGTAGAGAGACTAGAGACCATACATAATATATAAATGATGGTAGAGAGATCGTACGATAGAAATCCATAGATAGAACGCTAGATACATGATAGATTGAGAGGGACTGAGAAAGGAAAGGTAGATAGAGAGTTATACAGAGAGAGAGGATTCGACTAGGCGATTTCTCTTATAGATAGACAGATAATCTCAGTTCAACAGGACGAGAGAGACGACCCTCCGCCCCGCCTGAGAGGAGAGAGAGGAGACCGCCGGTGAGTCAGAGACCTGAGAGGAGCGAATGCCGCAGCACCGAGAGAGAGAGCGCACTGCGAGCTCCATATCAGAAAGAAACCAACAATTCCCCCCCACTCACACACTTCTTCCACCACTCCGCTCTCTAGCGATGCCTTTAAGCATGAAGGCACAATCATTGCTAACTTTCCCCACTCAGTTAACATCTTCACGTCTCCCAAGCCGCAGCCCAGCACCTACCGCCTTCGTCCCGTGCACGCAACACCACAGATGAACTCCCTTGCAGCGCCAACGTCCTAGCTTCATGACACGCGTTCCCCTTAGACGCCACGCCCCTGCCAGCTTTCCCCAGTAGAAAGCCCCGCGCGACTCATCGAAGACAGTCCAGCTGAACCCCGCTCTGTTGACTTTCTGACATTGTCATCTGCATTGAACGAATTTCCCTACATATCTCAGGGATTGCCCGAACGAAGCGCGAAGTCCAAAACGCGATAGCTGTGCACCTGAACTGATCAAAGTTTCAAAGAAAGTAAAATTGCCAGTACAAGCTGAAGTCATCTGATTCCTGTACCAAATCGAAAATGTGCCCGGACAGATATTTGGAAAACCCCTCTTTCCAAACATGTTGCAACCCTTCCAGCACAGAGAATCGGATCTCATGAAATTCAGACCACTGAGTCCCCAGTCCATGCAACACATTTAGAAACTCCCCGCCACCTCAATCACCACCGAACACTTGCCCCCTCACCTCCCTGCAGCGATCCTATCCTCATGACCTGCTCAATCTTTTACCAGGGTAAACCAACGTGACACTGTAATCGTCCTGGAGTCTCACACCCGGTAGGGCCACCCCTGTTATTCCCCCAACGCCATCACCAGACCACAGCAGCATGGCTCGCTAGTGTGAGCCTGGTTGCGTCGGTGATGCGTCGTGCGTGCAGCGATGTGTGCATGTGACGTCGTGTGTGCCCCCCAGTGCGTGTGTGTGTTACATCACTCCATCCACCACCATGTGGTTGCATGCGTCATGTGGATGTTGGCATCATCCGTTAACAGCTGTGTGCTGAATGTTAATGAGTACACCAAACCATCAATATCAATCGTCTTGAATGGTAGCTAGACCTGCCGGACTGCATCAATTCATCCAAAGTATATCCTATATGTACTGGCACACCACCAACTCCCAGTTCTCTCATATCTGTGTCGTGCGTGGCACTGGTTCACATGATGTTTCTTTAAACAACTATCTTCTAGTCAGTAGTGTGAGGTTGAATAAGTCCTCACCCAGCTATCAGGAACTAGCCTAGCGCTGGGCCGTACAGCAAGCCATACCACAACTATGGACCTGAAGAGAAGTTGGTGTGAGCCTTTTGGAATAAAAATCCGTCCACAACTATACATTGGAATAGCAGGTGGACGTCGGTAGATCAATCCCTCAGCACAACATACCTTGACTAGTAGTGGCCTGGTACTAAATCCATTCCAAAACTCCCTAGGAATCGACAGTAGCTGTGGAGATGTACACCAATCCAACCGTACACAGCCTCAGACATGAAATGGTTGGTAGTGTGCGTGTACACAGTTACATCAAACACTACCGCACCGTACTAGTAGCCCCGGCCATGCCGGCCCCCCCACCCCACATCCCACTTGTACAATTCCATCAGCAAGGCTATACCTGACCTTAGACAAAGACCCCCCGAGACTCCACCGAGAGAGGGGGGGGGGGGGGGGGCGCGGGGGGGGTGGCCTTCCACAGATCTAAGCGTTATGTACTCGGCCCCTCCTCCCCCATCTGTTTCTACCACCAGCCACTCGCTTATCCGGCGCTATTCACCCTCTGCATGTACTGACTGGGTTGCATTTAAGCTCAATGTGTTTACACCCCATCTTCGTGCCCCCCCTGCGCCCAATGATCCGTCCACGTGGCGTCAGTTACGCGTTCCTTCAGAGTTTTCCGTGCTCATTTCATGGCTCTTGGGTGGCAGCTGCCCGAGTTTCATTCTCAACACCTCCTTTCCATTTGATTGCAACGGCCACACCTGGTGTCTCTGCGATGAGAGACAGTGTACCCATATCTCTCACATATATTGGCTAACCTGAGCCATCGAAGACCTAACGCGCCCATGCCGGGTCCTTCAAAAACCGTTGCACGAAAAAACATGGGGCGGCCACTGCGATAATAGATGGACACGACCCCCGAGAGGCCGAGTTCCCTGGCCGGCGGTGGCGCTACCACGCCCTAGACTACGAGACTCCCACCCATCCTCCTCCTAGCGCACCCCCCCAGCGCCACGCCCCCCCCCCCCCGAGAGGAGAGACGGGAGAGAGAGAGTAGCGAGGGGGGGAGGGAGGACGAGCGAGGACAGTCAGCTGTGGGTGTTTGTGTGTGTTGGGTGTGTGTGTGTGTGTGTGCGTGTGGGTGTGTGTGTTCCCCGGCGCCCTGTGTGTGCGGGGGAAAGGATTGTTGGAGTGGGGGATTCGCGACAGAACGAGCGATCCTGGACCACGAGATCACTCTAGTGTGAGTATTCATTTCGGCCCACATAGTTTTTTCTTTTGTTAACGGTTAAGGTTTCAATAGAGCACCCCGGAACGCCGGGAGGAAAAGAAGCCCGAAAAAAAGTGATGAAGAGGAGAGAGAGAGAGATTGACGACCGAGAGCACCCTTGCGGACCTAGACGACCCCCTCGACCGATGGTCTTTCGGGAGAGCGCGAGACCTAAGGAGAGTGACGAGTCCACGCGAGCGAGAGATCTAGAGAGGAGGGGGGTGGGGGTTTGGGGAGGCCGGCGGCGGGTAAGACTGGGTGGCGTTAGTGAAAAAAAGGATAGATTATTTTTTTAATTTTAGCTTCAGTCCGTAAACCCTGAGTCACAGAGATAAGAAAAACCTCCGCCATCTCTTCATAAATCTTAGATGAATGCTGCTACATTGCATATCTTTGATATGAATAGAATTACTTTTATCGATCAATATCAATAACTTGAGTTCCTAATCTTCATGCCAACTTTAAATGGCGGATTGTGTTTTGTGTGTGTTTGTATTCCCCTTGTGCTGGGGATGTGTTGTGGTGTGATCAGGTTGTGTTTTTGTGTTGTGTGATTTGGGGGGGTGGTTTTTTTTGCATTGCAACATCTTGCCCGCATTTCCATCTCATGAATCAAGCCGGACATCTCATGTAGGTACAGGCAGTTTCAAGCATGCTGTTCAGCTTGCACGGAACAGGTTCTTACAACACGTCGGGACCAAACTAGGAAGGGGAGTCCTGTCAGGAAAACGAAGGATCTCTCTCCTCTCTTATCTTCTCTCTCTCTCTCTCTCTCTCGCTCTCTCTCTCTCTCTGTTACACACACACACCACACACCCCACACACCACACACACTACACACACAATCACAAAACACCAACGATCACAAATGCACCACACACACACACACACACACACCAACACACACCACACAACACACAAACACACACCACACATGGAAACGCGCGCAGACACAATGAAAACGCGCACACACACAGTAAGATAATAAACAACAAACCATAAGACATCAGGAGTCACAGGCCCATCCTGTCGACAGCGGCGTGGACTCTGGGGTCTCTGTGATAGCTCTTGGAAGACATGCTGAAATAAGCTGTTCACACAGTCAGGAGGAAAAATAAGTCACGGAGGGATGGACTCAGTGTCAGCAGGGATCACGTGTCACCGGGACGATTGAAGTACAGAAGGTCAGAGGTCATACAGGCAATGACACTGTCTGTCACAGAATAATTGAAACAAAACAGTGGCCAGCGGGGGGCCCTCAGTCCTCTAACAACAAAAGCTCTGTCTCCCCCCCCCCCCCCCCCAAATCTGAATGTAAAAACGCAATCAACTAGAAAAAGAAATGTGCGCTTTGCTTTATGCATGCGCTTCCAAAAGGATTCAAGGGGAGATCAATCTTGTATGCCTGACTTGTCTAAACTGACGTATTTGGAAAAACTGACTTGACAGACACATACATTTGTGTGTTGTTGGCAGAGGGATGGGGGGGGGATGTGGGATTCGAAAGGAGGGGGGAGTAGAATAAGGCGGTGGTAAAGACGTAGCGTGAGATGGATGTAGGACAGAGCATTTCAGGATAAACGTTGCGATTTCGATTGATTGCGCATGTAGTTCGCTGGATTTCGCCTTGCCAGCAGAACCGTTTGTTACGCTCGCAAAGACGGTAGTTTTTATACCCGCGCTCGTTGTTTGTTTGTGATGCACTGTTTGTCAGCAAGATTGAACAAACACTACCACACCAGTTTTAGGAAAACCGAGGTCGAGTGTGAAAAGATTGCAAAGTGAAACCAGGAGACCAGCAGTCCATTAAACTCATGGTAAAGATCTGGCAGCGCGGATCCAGATTAAAAACGAGGTAGATCCTTATTCTGCTACTACGAGTTATTACAACTTTTCCACTGAAGTGAACCCCCGTCCCCCCCCCCTAAAGGTTTTCGAAAAAAATGAGTCTGTATCTCTAAAATGAAAACACACCACACACACACACACACACACAAACACACACACACACACACACACAAACACATGTATATACTATATATATATATATATATATATAATTGTATGTATATATACAAGGAATATTTGAAAATTTTCTAGTGACATAAACGTTGACAGGCCGTATTCTCCGCAATTGTTTCAATTCGAGTTCATAGGAATCAAATCTTTCTATCAGAACACTTGTTACTTCCCCAGCCCAAGAGAATTGTTTACCATCATCTCTTCGCATTTGGCTAAGACGTTTTCACTTTTCTCTAGTTCCGTATGAGGAGTCAGTTTTTTCTCCCTTGGAGGAGACTGATTAAAACCCACTGTATCCGAGAGATTTAGGTAACACATAGTAGTTGAAGAAGTAAGTGATCTGACTCGTTCGTTGCATTTAGAACACACTCACCTTGGCTGAATTTAGCAGATGGTAATCAGGTCTCAAGGAAAGGACCTATTTCCCACTATACTGACACCACCAGACGGAGTACGTGAAGATGTTGGGGCAAGTGGACATTGTTGGGCACCGGCAGAGTTTGAATCTGCAATACTTGACCACGAACAGGGTGTTTTACCGCTGAACTCTCTCTCTCTTCCAGTTAAGGGTGGTCTGTTACCCGCACAAAATGTCACCACTGCATAAAATGTCACAATAACATTTTGTGCAGTTATTCACTGCACAAATTGTCACAATTTTCACAATTGTGTACAAAATTGTCACAATTGTTGACAATTTGTGCAGCAGTGATTTCAAAAAAAGAAAAGGCATACAGGCATGACAACAAATTGTCACAATTGGTGACATTTTGTGCACATTTGTGAAAATTGTGCACCATTTGTGACATTGTGACAAAATGTCATTGTGACATTTTGTGCAGTGGACTGACATTTTTACCCACACCCACACCCACACAGTTAAGGGAGAGAATGGTTCGTGACAATTTGATGCAGCAGCTTGATTTCAAAAAAGGCATACAGAGTGCACAAATTGTTCACACTCATTCTCTTCTCTACTTAACGCCTGAACTGCCTCCTGTGGGTGTGTTCGGGTGTGTGGGGTTAGTTTGGTGGAATGGATGGGTGCGATCTATACTCTGTGATGTCCACTATTTTTTTTTGCTTTTTTCAGTTTGGCTTGCAATTTTGTTTTCTTTCTTTTTCTATAACCACTTTTACTATTTCTTCTGTATTCCACTGCACATGTTTACGTAGATGTACCCGTCCAGACGGAGATGGCCCCTGTTGGCTTGATGAGCGTTCCCCCCCCCCCGAGAACCAAACACGATTTGTTGGGTTGTTGTCATTGTTGGCCAAGGCTATGCAACTGTTTGTACGCAAGGTTGGCAAATCTATGCTTTGCCACAATAGGGGAAAATATGCGGGGAAAAATGACAGTGGGTGCTCACCACGCATCAGGAGCCCCCGTGACCCTTGACCTTGACACCTTGATGTTTGCGATCGCATGTATCATACTATACCCCCCTTTCCCTAATTTTACAGCCAACAACCTGGTGAGCCGAAGTGGCTCTTCCTTTTCGGTGGTTGGACGTAGCACCTGTGCCCCCCCCTGCGTAGTTTTGGGCCGCCGGGGACAGAACAGCCGCCTATCGACATAAAGCCCACCAACGACCTGCAATAACCCTACACAAACACATTTTTCCAACACATCATCCACCACATCCCCAAACAACACACACACACCCCCATCAACCGAACAGAAAAAACAGGATACATGAACGACGTAACAGTCTCGCGCGCTTTGTGAGGCAGAGGACTAACAGGATGCAAAGGTTTGTGACTTTGTGCCAGAGTTACTTCGACAAGGGCCAGCATAGGTTTGCCACATGTCCTCACGACGACTATCGGGATTACCGTTTTGTTGCAGTCTTCACTGACACAAAATGGTACACCTTTCACAAAATGTCACAATGGGGACATTGGTTTTTTTTTTTTGCTAGTGGCGACATTTTGCTTGCGGTAACCCGCCTGTGGTAACCCTCACTCACAGTTTCTCAGACTTACTCTCTCATTTGATGCATAGTTCCGGGATTTTTGAGGTTTACCAAGTCGTGAGCTTTTCGTCCCATTATTTTTCTGCTTTGGATCCGGTTAATGACCAGTGTTGTTTTGTGTGCTGGTTTTGTGCCGTGTGTGTGTGGTTTGTTCTGCTGTGCGCCGCATGCGTCGCCCCCAATGCACCCGTATCGCACACTCCACCCCGCTCCGCTGTCCCCAGTTTTCGGCCGTCTGCCACGAACCTTTTTTTTGCGCCGGCAGTCTGCTGTTTTGGCCCCCCCCTACCCCGTGCTTTTTCTTTTGTTTTGCGCACCGTGTCCGTCTCCCCGTAGAGCCAACCCCCCCCCCTTGACTTGACCACCCTCCCACTCCTTTCCCGCATTTGCGAACCCACCACCTCCCACTACTCCCCCACCCCCCCGTGCTCGCACCACCTACCCCCCCTCCCATCTCAATCCCTCTCGCCGTGCTTTCAGTAAAGAGCCTCCCACCCACCACCCATGCTGTGCACCGCCTCATTCTCTTTGCCCCCCCCGCTGTGTCCCGCTCTGCCTGGTCGCCGCTGTGTGATCCCCCGTCCCCCACCCTTCCTACGCTGTCGGTGGTTCCCGTCCCACCGTCGTCGGTTCCAGTCGACCCCCATCCCACCAACCCCCCACCTCCCCCTCTCCCACCGCCTCCAAATTCAGCCCCTAAGATATCCAACCCCCAATTCTCCACGACTAACGACCTCGACCCGACCCACTCCCTATTGCGTCACGAGCGGAAAAAGCGTAGTATACGAGATAGATAACTGTTCTTGACTCAAACTTAGATCCTGAAACTAGAGTGAGGAATCCAAGCAAGAAGACTCCCAGGACAGAAAGCAGATTCGAATGAAGCAGCCCATCCAAAAGCCATGGGACTTCAGTATGTTGGTCGCCCCAAAAGATGACCTATACAGGTCCCTATACTGCACCCGCCCCTTGCACCAGCACGGCCCACACAACCGAACAACCACCCCCCCACTGCCCCCGAACTAGGCAGATGTACTGAATCACCCCTTAAGAAGGCAACAAACCTACGCCTGGTTAGGCCCCCTGAATCACAACACACCCCACACATCACCCCGGCCCCCCCCTCGGCCGCGCGCACAGTCCTCTACGGGCAACCCCCGGCTGCAGCGACGGGGGGCCGCCAGGACCGGAACCCCCCCGGCAAGCGACCAAAAGCTCACTCGGCATCGCAAGTGCCGCGAACAGACCCCGATTCGGTCCACACGTGTGGTTACTGTCCATTCGCCCCAGTCGCCACCTTCTAACCCCCAGACGCCCCTCAATATCGGATGCAAGTCGCACACATCGCCCGTTTAACGCGCCGGCGTAAGGACACATCCATCACGAAGTCCACCCGCCCCGTACCCTTATACCTGCCCATGTCCTGCTGCACAATACACAAACAAAACAATTAACAAAAAACAAAATACAACAAAGCCCCAACCGAAACACCGAGAGATTGGATATCACCAGCAGTACTCCTTCTATAGCGGCCCTATACCGGCCACAAGCATGTCCTACCCGTCCTTCGTGATCCATGGCTCCCGGCACCCCTAGCGGACCCCGCCTCGGGTGAGCTCGGTAATGTGACGGATGCGCTTATAACCCGGCCGACCGCAACAGGCCCTGACTAGGGATGTCACGGTGCTGGACAGTCCCTCCCCCGGATTTAACGAATTGTCAAAGAATAAAGACAAACCAATCATTCACCACTACAACACTTGCAAAAACACCATGAAACACACCGGAGAGTGTGTTGCAAATCTATTTTCGTAAAATCTTAGATTGGATGAAAAGTTGATCTCTTCAGAAAACTCAAAGGTACATCAGGGGGGACATATGGAACAACGGTTTCATGGGTCTCTGTAAAGGGTTATCTCTTAACATAGGCAAGTCCCAGCACTCTAAAAGAATCACTTCTACTGTGGGTGTGGTCCATGGCCAGGAATGAACCTGGAAGCTTCTTCACCTTTTAAAAGAGAAAACGGGATCAAAAAAACGACACAGTCCTGCGCTGCAAACGGATCCACTAAGACTGTTTTTCTTTAACGGCCCGCCTCTGGACCATAGTCCACACCCCCCCCCAATACTACACCACTCCCCCCACCCCCCGCCCCGCTGAGACCCCCTTGAGCCCAACCCCCCACCCCACCCCCCCCCCAGCCAGTAACCCACACATGGGTTAAAAACCACCGTCCATTAGTAACTAATGGCACAGTACACAGAAAGCCATTCAGTTTTGCCCCGATCCCTGTCTGACGGAACCGGTGGTCTCTCTTGATTTGTTTCTAGAAAGGGTGCACACTGATATACCCAGAGACCAAGACGCAGTTGGCGTACCGCCTCTTCCAGCTTTTGCCCACCCGATTACGTACCTACCAAGCAAGCCCTCTTGACTTTTTCAATCATTGTGTTGACAGAACACCCCACCATTATTTTCAACACCGCCCTTTTTTTTTTTTTTTTTTTTTTTGTCCTTTTTTTTTTTTTTTTTCTTTTTTTTTTGTTTGTTTTTTTTTTTTTTTTTTTTTTTTTTTTTACCCAGAAACATGGCGGGGACAACAGCGAATAGAAACTGAACACACCACAAGCAATCCTGACGGCACACATGTCAGAAAGCACCCACAACACACTGAATGCTCACGCCACCACTATCAACAAGGAGTACAATGGCAACGCAGGGATTACATACCTTTGTAATGTGCCATGTTATGACCAATGTGTACGTTGAGCCCTCAGAAACACAATGATTCAGAATGAAGACTCCTTTAGTAAATGATCTCATCGTTCCTAGATTATCCCCGCTGAGTGCACTCAGTACTGAAAGCCTGGTCCTTCTCTGACAATCCGCGCGACATTTGTCACCTCTTTCCTCAATCCTTTCGTAAGTCCAACCTCCCTCTACCACGCTGCCCCATTGAATCATGTACCTGCCCGTTGCTCACTGTCTTGTCTTTGTCTCGTCGTCTTCTGTCTGTGTCTCTGTCGTCTGTCTGTCTGTCTGTCGGTTCTGTCCATCCTCTCTGTTGTCTGTCTGTCTGTCTGCTCTGGTCTGTCGGCCTCTCTACTCTCTCTCTCCCATCCATCCATGCCTGTTAGACTCTATCGCTCACTCTGTCTCGCACCCCAATCTCTCATCTCTCTCTATTCTCTCATATCTCTCTCGCTCTCGAACATCACTCTCTCTCTCCTACGTGTCTCTATCTATGATCAGTTTATCTACTCGTGGTGTGTGTGTGTGTGTGTGTGTGTGTGTGTGGGTGTGTGGTGTGTGCGCACGCGCAACCCGCGTCCGTGCATGTGTCACCCGTGTGTGTGTGTTGTGTGTGTGTGTGTGGGTGTGTGTGTGTGTGGTGTGCGTGAGAGGAGTGAGTGAGTCCTCTGTGTTGTGAGAGCAGAGTGGTGTTATACGTGCATTTCTGCCTGTCTGTCGAGACCTGTCACCACTGTCTGTTTGTCTCTGTCACTCTCTCTCTCTCTCCTATCTCCCTCTCTCTCTCCAACTCTCTCTGTCTCTGTCTCGTCTGTTTGTCTGTCTGTCTCTCTCCCTCCCTCTCTCCCCCATCCTTTCTCTCTCTCTCCCTCTCTCAAGAGTGTCAATATATACCTTTTTTGCATCCTTGTATCAGGCTATAATGAGCTGAGAAGAAATCAGTGCTTTGCGATAAAAGCAAGGGTATCTGTAGATAACAGGAATCATCAAGTTCTTTTGTCGCCCATTCCGCGCTTTTCATTTCTACATTTCTGTGACTGTGAGGGATGACGGGGAAATGGGAAGGAGATAATAAATGGAGAGGGCTGGGGCATAGGTGTTAGGGACACAACCCTGCTTATCTTTGTGGTCTATCTCACACACCCACACACACAACACACACACACCACCACAACACACACACACACACACCCACACAAACACCACACCCACACAAGCACGTGCATGCACTCATCTGTCTTAATGTCTGTTCACTCTCGGCCGTTTGTCGTCTGTCGGTTATTTCTGTCTGTCTGTTTGTATGGTTCTGTCTGTTTGCTCGGTCTCTGACCGTCTGTCTGTCTTTGACGCTCTGTCTGTGTCTCAAGCAGGTCTGTATTGTCTTGCCTGCCTGCATGGCCTCACTGCTATAACTGCATGTGCGGTGCTCTCTATCTCTGTCTCTCTCGTACCTCTCTAACTCTCTATTCTCTTTCTCTCTTGCCTCCTCAAGCTAATGCCGTTGTTCTTCGCCCTTTTTGCGATCACGCAATCTGTGATGAAAGCGAAGAGGAATACAGAGGGAGTCTGCTAGTAAAGCAATGTCATCTGTACATAACAGCGAATCATCGGTGTTCTATGGTCTCCCTCCCTTCCGTTCTTTTCCTCAAACATGTGTTGGAGACCGAGCCAGAGGTGGGGATTAGAGGACGAGGGGAGCGGTCAGGATGCGTCTCTATCTGTCTGTCCTGAATCTCTCTCTCTCGCTCTCCTCTCTCTTCCTCTCTCTATCTCTCTCTCTCTTCTCTCTCTCTTCTCTCTCTTTCCGCGATGTAATAGGTCCATTTTTAACGTAATATCAGAATGATTTGCATGCACTCATCGTCTTAATGTCTGTCTGGCCGTTTGTCAGTCTGTCGGTCTATATTTCTGTCCTGTCTGTTGACCGTCTGTCTGTCTTTGACTCTCTGTCTATGTCTCTGTCTTTCTGTCTTTTTGTCTCTGCCTGCCTGCCTGCCTGCCTGTCTGCCTGTCTGCCTGTCTCTGCTGTCTGTCGTCTCTCCCTCTCCCCCTCTCTCTCTCTCTCTCTCTTTCTCTCTCTCAGCAGTGGCCGTTGTATTCCTTCATTTCTTTTTGCATCACTGTCAATCTGTGATGAAGCGAAGAGGAATCAGAGGAGTCTGCTGTAAAAGCAATGTCATCTGTCACACAACAGCGAATCATCATGTTCTATGGTCCTCCCTCCCTTCCGTTCTTTTTCCGTTTTTTATCTCTCTCTCTCCCCTCTCTCACCCCCTTCTGTCTTTCAGGAGAGCAGAGGAAAGTAAGGCATTGAGTATTCCAAATAGTTACATCACTCCGTCTGTGGATGACAATACATCGGAGAAAGAGATTTGTTTTGAGTGCATCTGTTCACACACACACACACACACACACACGCACACGCACGCACGCACGCACGCACGTACGCACGCACGCACACACGCACGCAAGCACACGCACGCTCACAACACACACACACACACACACACACACACACACACCACGCACACACGCACACACACACACACACACACACACACGGGCGCACGCACGCACGCATGCACGCACACACACATACACACACACACACACACAAACACACTCACGCACGCACACAAGCGTGTGCGCACGTACACACACACGCACACACACACACACACAACACACACACACACACACATGCAGACACACACGTATTCACACATGTGCCCGCGCGCGCGCGCGCGCACAGACACTCACACACACACACACACACACACACACACACACACACACACACGCACGCACGTAAGCACGCACGAATATGCGCGGGCAACTCGTTCATCGGTTGAACATGTAGATCAACTTGCCCAACTGCTTCATATACGGATATTGTTGCGCGCGCGTTTCAGAAACTCAAAGAAGAGAAATCAATTTCAAAAGCTTGTTTGAATCTGTTTCTATTTTGTACGTTGATGTAAACATAAAATAAACGGATTTGTTCCTTCCTAGGGTGAAATGCATACCAAGTTACGTACAACTGAAGAGAAAGAAATCAATATTCTTAGTCGGCTTGGTTTAAGTGATACAAAATGATCGGTGTTACAGAGTAGGACATATATTTTTTTCTGACCCACTCAAGGGGCAGGTAGACCAATTTTCCCTGTCCGCGGGCAAAAATCACCTACCCATTAATCGGTGGTAACTTTAAATTTCTGCGAAGTACTTTAATAAATGGGAAAACAATTTATCATCGTCTACCATTTTGTCTACAAATCCCCAAAACTAGACAGCTTGTAAGCTCAAATTCTAATTGCGAATGATGACGATACCATGAAAACACTAACTTAAAATGAAGCGAAATTTCCTGCTGTCATGATGATTATCCATCATTGGCAAAATATTGCCGAATTCCCATTTCTCAGCAGCGTACGTGTAGGTTGTTCTTACCCGGCGAACTGTTCGCCGCACTGACCGTTTGCCTGACTCCATTGACGGCCTGTCCAGGGCAGCGGGGCAGACGCCACTGTCCTACCTTCGTGTTCTTTGACATCAGCCAGCCGAATGCAAAGGCTACCCACAGAGAAGGAGAACACTGGTAAATCAAAAAAAAGAATTATGGTGAACAAAGAAAAGATCAGAATGAACAAGAGAAAGGAGACGATGACGAAGGAGGAGGAGGGAGGAGGAGGAGGAGGAGAGGAGAAGAGAGGAAGAGGAGGAGGAGGAGGGAGGAGAGGAGAAGAAGAAGAAGAAGAGAAGAAGATGAAGATGATGATGAGATGATGATGATGATGATGATGAAAGAAGAAGAAGAAGAAGAAGAAGAAGAGAAGAAGAAGAAGAAGAAGAAGAATGATGATGATGATGATGATGATGATGATGATGATGATGATGATGATGATGATGAAAAAGAAGAAGAAGAAGAAAGAAGAAGAAGAAGAAGAAGGAGAAAGTAGATAATGATGATGATGAAGAGCAGCAGCAACAGCGACAACAACACAGCAACCACAATAATAAAACCAACAATAAGAACAACATTGAAGACATGAAAAAAGAGGAAAAACGAGCTGCAAAATGTTGTTGTTTGTTGTTGTTGTTGATGATGATGATGATAATAAAGATTGGGAAAGAGAAGACAAGAGTGATAACGGTGAAGAAGAGGAACAGGAAGAAGACGAAAATGATCACGATGATGGCAAAGAAGATGAAAATCAAGTCGAAGAAGAATATAATATTTCTAAGAAGAACATGGAGACAAAAAAAGAAGGAGAGAGATGGACAGGGTAGGCGAAAGATCTCCAACAAAGCAGAAGTAAAGAAGAAGACCAAAATGTCGTAGACGAAGACGAAGAAGGCAAACAAGAAAAAACGAGACGAGAAGAATTGTAAA
>JADBJO010010369.1:41600-49100 GCA_016801955.1 Conus betulinus
TTTTAGTATTATGATATCAGATCTTTCTAAGAAGATATCAAAGAATGTTAAGATTGTACAATATGCTGATGACATTTGTATTTGGTTGGATGCAAAATTGAAATCTATTTCAAACAGAAAAACTAAAACAAATTCAGATCTGTTATCAGTCTGAATTAGATAAGATAAGTGCTTTCTTTACAGAGAATGGTTTATCTTTATATCTGTTGAAAAAAACTCACATGATGGTATTTAGTGCTGGTGACCCTCCCAGAAGATTACCTAGTTCTTTATTGACGGAGCTGAGCTACAATTCAAAGACATAACAAAATTCTTAGGTGTCTATTTTACATCGAAATTATCATGGAAGTTTCACATTGAAAACAGTCAATCACAGTCAAAACAGTCAAAAGCTCAAAAAAGCTTAAAGTTGCTTAAAATTATAAGCAGACAAAATTGGGGTAAAGAAACAAAAAGCTTGACTCTTCTTGCAACATCTTTGGTTAGATCAAAGCTGACTTACGGCCAAGAAGTTTATTTTTCTGCTCCTAAATATCTTATGAAGAAAATACAAAGTATTGACTCTAAAGCATATAAATTAGCTTTGGGAGTTCCTGTCCACACCCCGACTATTGCTACGTATGGGGAGGTTGGTGTTCTACCTTTGAACGATTATCGAGAACTGTCTTCAGCTAAGTACATTATAAGAAGCAGTGCTGTTGAAAATGTCAACATGAATGAAACGTACTTAGATCAGATCTTCAATTTCCAAAAAGAGCAAGGGCCATAAAAAATCTTTTACAACAATAGCCACTTATACATCAGATATTCACAGTAGATTAGATCTGAAACTAAAGATATAGGTAAGCGTTCGATTACGTCTCCAATTCCTCCATGGGAACTGAACAGAGCAGATTTTGACTTTTCCAATGACGATCTAAAAAAGAGTGATAACCCTCATCTACTTGCTGCTTCTTTTCGCTCTCATGTTCATTCAAATTATTCTAACCATTTGAAGGTATATACCGATGGTTCTCTTATTGACACTAATGTGGCAGGTGCTGGGTTTGTAATATCTGGTCTAAAAAAGAAAAATCGTTCCATATTAGTGCAGGTCATTCTATTTTCACCGCAGAACTGGTAGCCATTCTCATGGCTCTGCGATACATTGTTAATCTTCCTATGGTTATATTTTCCAATACTTTGTGTGTTGACTCTAAGTCTGTCTTATTCACACTGAAATCCATGAAGTCTAGAGACAGATGTGACTTAGTAATTGAAATTAATCATCTCATACATTTTCTAATTCAAAAGGGTCCCAGTGTACATTTACTTGGGTTCCATCACATTGTGTATTTATGGAAATGTATGGGCAGACAGAGTAGCTAGAGGAGGTGCACGACGACAAAGTATTCGTTGTGAAAACGTTTATATTCTTTTGTGTCTGTAAAGGAATGCTATAATCTTTTAGAAAAAGACACCAAAGCTCGTGTGGGTTATAATGTAAATCGGCACACACCTCTTACAGCATGTCTTTTGTTGAACGTTTTTCCAAGGGAAATTTCCAGTTTGTGTTTTAGACTTAAATATAATTCATTAAAATGTAAATATGTTGATACTGCAAAATGCATATGTGGGGAAAAGACTTTGACATTTCATGTACTATTTAACTGTCCCACTAGCGGCAGTACCTACCCAATTTTCAGTTGCCAAATAATCCTACAATTGATGATTTTAAGACTCTGACTTCAAATCATTCATTTTTGGCTAATGTATCAAAATATTTACTTCGCAGTCCTATCGGTACATTAGTATGAGATTTCAGTATTTTTTAAGCAAACATTGTGTATGCTGTTCATGTTCACTGATTTAAGCTTTATTTTCAATTTGTTTTCATTTGTATGATAATATCAATGTTATCTTGATGTATATCATTTACAAATATCACAATCGTCTAAAAACACGCCATGTGAAAAGACGTAAAACTAAACAAACAAACAAACACAACACACACACACACACACACACACACACACACACACACACACACACACACACACACACGTGCATTTGTAAATGAGTAATGCTGTTAGGGGTGTATGGGGTGTCATGGAGGGACAGTACCTCTAGTGGGGGGGGTTTGCCATGTCCTTTTCAGGACAGCTCGTCCACTATTGGCTCCCACATGGCACTCAACTGCTCCCCGTAGCTGTAGCATGCGCAGCGGCCACACCCCGGGCAACAGCTTTGGCAGGCTGGCTGAACCTGATGAGGGTAGCCGACGGGTTTCAAACCCTCGGTGATTTTAGGACTTGCTCACCCTAGCATGTGAAGTTTGTTTCCGGCGGACAAGGCGGAGGAAATCACGTGACTGATTCAACGGCTTGGAGGGCGGTTTCAACAACGCACTGTGGAGTGTGAAGGGCACGTCAGAGCACGGAAGAAGACCTGGCCATCCACTGCAGCCAAGGAGGCCCCCAGTCGTAACAATTCTTTGTGCCACTGGACTCGGGCTTCTGCGGCCGAGAGGGTGGGGTTGTTCCAGTGCAACAGCTCCCCCCAAAAAAAACCAACTCACGCACAGGTTTTTGTGCAGATCCCCTTTTTCTTTCCCCAAACCAATCCCTCATACTTCCCTCTTCTGACTCAGAAAGTCCTGCGGCGATGGGGGGGGGACGAAGCGACAGGAGCGGTTACTACTGGCAGTCGTAGTTCCAAGCCTACACGTAGGGCGGCCTGGGACAGATGGTCGCTCTCCATTGTACCCGGGGCAGCAGTGGAGTTCGGTAGCATCCCAGGTGTCTGAGCAGCCCTTTTCAGGACAGCACTGCTCACCCTAGTAAGGGAAGGGACTAGAAAAGGTGTCCTAAAAATTGCCTGCCTATAACTAACTGGCCAGCATGCCGCAGCTGGCAGTTAACCCTCTTAGCGGTCGAAAAAAAAAAAAAGAGGAGAAAAAGACTCATTATCGGTGCATGGAACGTGCGCACATTGCTGGATAGAGAGGACACAACACGGGCCCCACAGAAGAACTGCTCTTGTAGCCAAAGAGTTGGCGCGATACAGGATTGACATCGCTGCGCTCAGCGAGACTCGCTTTGCTGGGGAGGGAGCAATCTGTGAACCAGAGGGAGGCTACACTTTCTACTGGAAGGGAAAAGCAGAAGATGACGACAGACAGCATGGAGTTGGATTTGCCATCGCAACACTCTGCTACACCAACTCCCTGATCTCCCCACCGGCATCAACGAACGACTGACTGATGAAACTGCGCTTCCCCGTCGGTCGCTCCAGGCATGTCACCATCATCAGTGCCTACGCCCCCACACTCACAAGCTGTGAGGAAGACAAGGAGAGATTTTATGAAACCTTGGACACTCTTGTGAAGTCAACTCCTGCAAGCGACAAGCTAGTAGTCCTAGGGGACTTCAACGCAAGAGTGGGGACAGATCACCAGAGCTGGGAGGGGAGTTGGGTTCCCAGGGAGTCGGCAAGATGAACAGCAACGGGCTACTGCTCCTGACTGTGTGTGCTGAGAACGGTCTCACCATCACCAACACCCTCTTCAGACTGGCCAACAAACACAAAACCACGTGGATGCATCCAAGGTCCAAGCAGTGGCATCTTATAGACTATGTCATTGTTCGACGGCAGGATACACGGGACGTGATGATCACCACCAGAGCCATGCGAGGAGCTGAGTGTTGGGACAGACCACCGTTTAGTGAGGGCGGTCTTCAATTTTCACATAGCCAGAGTCCAACGCAAGAAGCCCAAGGCTGCTCGATCAAAATTCAACATCTCAAAACTGCAGAACCCTCTCTTAAAAGAGAATTCCAAACTCACCTAGATGAGACTCTGACTGCTCAGGGACCGCTGACTGGAGACCCAACAGAACAATGGAACCAGTTCAAACAGATGGTGACAGAGTCAGCCAAAGCCACTCTAGGCCTCAAGAAGCATGTCCACCAGGGACTGGTTTGATGAAAACAATGAAGACATCAACAAACTCTTAGAAGAGAAACACACTGCCTATATCAACTGGCAGAACGATCTATCCTCCATCTCCAAGAAGGATCGCTTCAAGCACCTCCAGAGCAAAGCCCAGAGAGAACTGCGCACAATGCAAGACAGCTGGTGGGGACAGGAAAGCTGATGAGGTTCAACGATATGCCGAGCTGAATTACTCCAAAGAGTTCTTCAACTCGCTCAAGGCTGTCTACGGACCACAGAGACCCAGCACCACCCCACTCCTGTCTGCAGATGGCAAGACCCTGCTGAAAGACAAGGACAGCATCACGCAACGCTGGAGGGAACATTTCTCCACCTACTCAACAGACCGTCCACAGTCGACTCTTCAGCCTTGAACGCTATCCCGGAGAAGCCGGCCCTGGAAGAGCTTGACCTCCTACCCCCTCGAGGAAATCACTAAGGCAGCAGTGAAGCAGACGAGCAGTGGTAAGGCACCAGGCATGGACGGCATCCCAGCCGAGATGTACAAGGCAGCCGGTCCAGTGGCCCTGGACACTCTCCACGACATACTCTGCAGCATTTGGGGGGGGGGGAAGAAACCATGCCACAAGACTTTCGAGATGCCACTGTTGTCTCCCTGTATAAAAACAAGGGCAGCAAGTCTGACTGTGGTAACTACCGAGGCGTCTCCCTCCTCTCAGTCGCTGGGAAAATCCTAGCAAGAGTCATCTTAAACCGCCTGATCAGCGCTGTGTCAGAACCGTCACTGCCAGAGTCACAGTCTGGCTTCAGACCAGGCCGCAGCACCATCGACATGGTCTTCTCGGTGAGACAGGTCCAAGAAAAGTGTATTGAGCAGCGGATGGACCTCTACGCTGTCTTCATCGACTTAACAAAAGCCTTCGACACGGTGAACAGGGAGGCGCTGTGGGTCATACTCTCCAAGCTTGGCTGTCCGAGAGAAATTCACAAAAATCATCCGCCTATTCCACGACGACATGGTTGGTCTTGTGCTTGTTGGGGGTGACAGCTCTGCTCCCTTTGAAATCTCGAACGGCGTCAAGCAGGGCTGTGTCCCTCGCTCCGGTCTTGTTCAACCTGTTCTTCACATGCATGCTGAAACATGCCCTCGGAGATCTCGACAGAGGCATCTACATCAAGTACAGGCTGGACGGCTCTCTGTTGACCTTCGTCGGCTGAGCGCCAAGACCCGAACAGTCGAGAGACTTGTGACTGACGCACTGTTTGCCGACGACTGTGCTCTGATGGCACACACAGAAGCGGATCTCCAGTTCATTGTCAGCAAGTTTGCGGAAGCCTCTCGGCTTTTTGGCCTCACAATCAGCCTTGGAAAAACGGAAGTGCTCTACCAACCCTCCCCAGGCCTAACAGTGCAACCTCCCCCCACCATCACCATCGGAGGCACCATTCTGAAAACTGTCGAGCACTTCAGTACCTCGGGAGCGTCATTTCCAGTGATGGCTCTCTTGACAGAGAAATCTCTGCCAGGATCAGCAAAGCCAGCCAAGCTCTTGGCCGCCTACGTACTCGTGTGATGACCCACAAAAGCATCAAGCTCGACACAAAGATCAAGGTCTACAAAGCTGTTGTTCTCACTAGTCTCCTCTACGGCTGTGAGTCCTGGACGCTGTACCGGAAACACACGAAACAGCTTGAACGCTTCCACACGAGATCACTACGAGAGCGATTATGGGCATCAAGTGGCAAGACCGAGTGACCAACCTCGAAGTCCTGGACAGGGCCGGTCTGCTCAGCATCGAAGCCATGATAATGAAGGCCCAGCTTCGCTGGACTGGACATGTCATCCGTATGGAGCCTCACAGACTGCCTCGGCAGTTGCTCTACGGAGAACTGAGGCAGGGCCAGAGACCCAGAGGCCGCCCCAGAAAGCGCTTCAAAGACTGTGTAAAAGACAATCTGAAGCACAGCTACACGCCTGCAAAAGACCTAGAGGTTTGTGCCCAAGACAGAGCAGAATGGCGAAGTCTAACCAGGAAGGCCCAGGAAGAATTTGAAGACAACCGCCGCAACCACATGACTACTGCAAGAGAAAAAACGCAAGGCCTTGGTGTCCTCCCTTCCCACATTAGCCACGTTCAATTGCCCCTACTGCCCACGGGTGTGTGCCTCGAGAATCGGTCTCTCCAGCCACACTCGTGCCCATGGGAGAAGGTCATCTGCACAGTGACATTATCGAAATCGATAGTCTACAATGATCGTGACATTTTCTAACAGTGGTTGTGTTAGAACTAAGAAAGAGAGTGGACAGTTACTGTAAAACATGTTATCCCGAAGGGTAAGTAGTGTTTATTCTACGCAGTTACTGTGAAACATATTATCCTGAACGGTAAGTAGTGTTAATTCTACCCAGTTACTGTAAAACATGTTATTCTGAGCGGTAAGCAGTGTTAATTCTACCCAGTTACTGTAAAACATGTTATCCTGAACGGTAAAAAGTGTGTTGATTCTACCCAGTTACAGCAACACATGTTATCCTGAACGGTAAGTAGTGTTAATTCTACCCAGTTACTGTAAAACATGTTATCTTGAACGGTAAGTAGTGTTAATTCTACCCAGTTACTGTAAAACATGTTATTCTGAGCGGTAAGCAGTGCTGATTCTCTCTAAGAAGAAAGAGTTGACAGTCACTGTAAAACGTGTTATCCTGAACAGTAAGTGGTGTTTATTCTACCTAGTTTCTTTGGCCTACTGCTTTACATCCAATGGTTTTCCACCGTGTTTTTTGCATAGCTAAAGAGTAATTAAGTTAGGAGGCAGATGGAAAATTAGTCTGTTGTCCTACCTATAATCCTCACTTCTAGTTGATTTTAGACTGTTTCTTTTTGCCCATCCGATTTATTCTTGCTTTATTCGTCTTTGTTCAGTTTAATTATTCACGTCACAGTGTCTACCCATAACCCCTCAACCTCCGCTTGCCTCCCCCACCCCCCTTAAATTTAGATCTTTTCCCGTATATCTTATTGCATTGTTATTATTTTTTGTCATCTGAAGAGATAGAACGCCATTGAAAATAGTATAAACAATTCAATGGTATACCTGCAAAGATCCGTACTGGTAGGGAGATTGTAGAAGAAGGCGAGGGATCGAGAGAGGGGAGGGAGGCGAAAGGTTAACGCTCTGCAGTGGATTTTTTTTTTTTTTTTTTTTTAAGTCAGGGACTAAATTCCCCGCACTCGTTGAACTGGAAAAAAATGCAAATGGACTACAGGAACATTTTTCATGATTCATATTGATATTTACTTTTGTGGTTGCTATGGAAACGGTCAACATGGGCGGCCATATTGTTTATTAAAGTTCACTTTTTCTCAGAAACTAGTATGGCAAACAGACTCAAATCTGCTGTTCATGTCAAAAGGTAGGTATGCTACATAAGTATAACCACTTTGGCATGAGTGGATAAATACTTTCAGAGGAAAATATTGAATCCTGATGAAGCAGAAATCTTGAAAATAGGCAGCACATGTAATGGTGGTGCCTTGTGCAAGTAAGATCTCAACAGACCTGAAG
>JADBJO010010369.1:71600-73471 GCA_016801955.1 Conus betulinus
CATTTTGCAAAGAAAAACTTGGATCCAGTAACTCAATCAAAATTCCACTTCTTGCTGTACATGAAGTAGGAATGCGCATAGCCCAATTAAAGAATAAAAAATCCATGGGTTCTGATAACATACCCGAATTTCTTCTCAAACTCACTCTACCTTACATTGTTGAGTCTCTTACATACATATATATTTTATCCATTGAAACTAATGTTTTCCCTTAGGCGTTCAAAAACGCCAAAGTGATCCCCCTTCCAAAATCAAATGATTTGTCGGATCCAAATAATTTCAGACCTATATCCTTACTATCAATTCTATCCAAACCTCTTGAAAGACACACACACACACGCACGCACACACACACACACACACACACACACACACACACACACACACACACACACACACACACACACACACACATCTCACTTCATGGAGAAAAACAAACTATTTCACCCCACTCCAATCTGGATTCCGATCTAATTATTCCTGCACACAGCATTATCACAAATGTGTGACTCATGGCTTTCAAATATGAACCAATCACATATGACTGGGGTTGTCTATCTTGACTTCAAAAAGGCGTTTGATCTTGTTGATCATTCCATTCTTCTAAAGAAAGTATCTGTCTACTTGAGCCATACCCCAACAATCTTATTATTTCCATCATACTTGAACAATAGGACTCACTATGTGGTGCTTAATGGCAAAACCTCCGCTTCAGACTTGGTCAGACATGGAGTCCCACAGGCTCAGTACTAGGCCCCCTACTATTCTGCATCTTCATAAATGATTTACCATTGTCCATATCAGATGACCAGGTCATGACAGATTTATTTGCTGATGACTCATCACTCCAAACGAATGGTAGTGATCTACAGACAATAGAAACTTCTCTCCAGGAAAGTTTAAACAACGTGTCAGACTGGTGTCATTCAAATCCAATTGTCATACACCCAGCCAAAACCAAATCTATGATTATAGCTACCCCCCGAAAAAACACCAGTTGACTCCTCTTTGCCTAAAACTTCACTTCTATTGAATTGAACTCCTCTTTGCCTAAAACTTCAGTTGAATGGCACTTCTATTGAGCAGGTAGATGAGCATTGTGTTTCAGGGTTAACGATAGATACAGAATTGAAATGGTAATCTCATCTCAATAACGTATGCAAGGTAGTCTCAAAACACCTTTTCCTGTTATCCCAATTTAAGTGCTACGTCAACAGTTGTGTGCTTAAACTTTTCTTCAATGAACACATAATGTCAGGTATCAATGACGCTTCCACAAAGGTGGGACGGTAGTAGACGTGCAGCAAAGCTGTTCCATCCAGCTGTATCTCTAACAACAGACAAAAGGCTAAAAGCGCTGAACATACTTCCTCTGAATAGGCAATTGGAATTCAACAAGGCATCATTTATGTTTACAATCTTGACAGATACTATGCCATGGTATATCAATGCCCTTTTTACAAGATCAAACAGCTTTTTCTGGCTCGACGAAATTCCTTCTTCCCTATTCACGTATTGATCTATACAAAACAAGCCTAGCTTACTCTGGACAAGGGGCATTTGCATAAACATTTTTATGTCTATGTAATTAAATTAATCGATTACAATGATTAGCGCCCATTTGCTAAGTCTTCTGTGAACCATACTTTGAATATATATATATATATATATATATATATATATATATATATATATATATATATATATATATATATATATATAAATACCACTAAAATGCCTAATGAAATTCTTAAAATGCTCGACCCCTTGGGAGCAACATCTGTTAAAAATAGGATGGTAAAAGGAAGTTTTAAAATCGACAGCTCTGTTTCGAGCGCTGGCTCTCGTCAGGATGGTTTTTTTTCCGGTTG
>JADBJO010010370.1:0-2500 GCA_016801955.1 Conus betulinus
CGGAGAACAGGCAGGGCGTCCAGTGCTGAAGACACCCGCCGCCGTGAGAGTGCGGGGAGTAGTCGTCAGGAGTCTGCGGAGAACGCGCACACTGGGAGTGCAGAGGATTCCATCCACGGGGGTGAAGGGAATGCTCAAAGTGCAAATACAGAGAACCTAGGATACCTCCAAAGTGGGCGTGTAGAGCGCCTTCAGAGTGGAAGTGCAGAGACCCAGAACCAGGGTGGAAGTGCAGAGATCCAGACCCAGGCTTGGAAGTGCAGAGACCCAGACCCAGAGTGGAAGTGCAGAGACCCAGACCCAGAGTGGAAGTAGGTCAACCCGACGGGTGTCAGCCAAGAAATGGAAACGAGGGAGAGCCCAAAAAAAAAACGTCAGCCCCCGCCCCCGCCCCCGCCCCCGTCCTTCCTACCAGGTCAGTCTGCCTGCCTGTCTCTGTCTTTTGACATTGTCGCTGTCTCTCTCTCTCTCTCTCTCTCTCTCTCCCTCTCTCCCCCCTCCCTCCCTCCCTCCCTCCCTCTCTCTCTCTCCTCTCTCTCTCTCTCTCTCTCTCTCTCATATTTCTGTTATGTGTGTGCGGGAAGGATGCTGTGCGAAAATGTCGCTGGGTCCTGTTCCCAGGCCGGCTGCCAGAGACGCATTCAATAAGCGTTTTGACCGGAGGAAGTTTGCTTAAAGGTGGGGATCACCGCAGGCGGAAAGTGAAACATTAAAACCGAAGATAGACTGACCGAGCCGCCAGCTGGAGGAGAAACAAGTTGCGAAACAGTTTTGTGATGTGTTTGTTCATTCGTTTTGCGGCACAGTAATTCTATTTTCTGTTTGTTTTGGTGTGTGTGTGTGTGTGTGTGTGTGTGTGTGTGTGTGTGTGTGTGTGTGTGTGTGTGTGTGTGTGTGTGTGTTTTGTGTGTGGATGATGTTTGCCCATTGCAGTACAAAAGTGAAACTTTTTCGAACGAAAAATGGCAAGTGTGACATCTTGATATGAAATATAGGGTCAGACTGAAAGGAAGATGAGAAGGAAGTACAGACTCATGTACATTAACAGTAATCTTCATGTCAAACACACTGACATGTATTTAATGTCAGTTCGCTAGTCCCAACAGTATGATATATGTGCAAAAGGTAATACCCAGGTCAAACACGGTCTGATGTGCGTGAACCGTAGCACACAATTCACCGACAGATTCTTTGTGTTCATTGTAATACCCAGATCAGTCAGATGTGTGTTATCTGTGATACCCAAATCAAACAGAGTGACACGTATTAGCTAATATTCAGGTAAAACAGACCTACATTTACTAAATGTAATACCCAATTCAAACATTCTGAAATGTATATAATCCCCAAGCAAAAACAACCTTATGTGTATTTTACTTCAACACACAAACGAAACAATCTTATATGTGTTAAGGGTAGTACCCAGGTGAAACAGTCTGAGGTGTAGGGACTGAAATACCCAGGTGAAACAGTCTGAGGTGTAGGAACTGAAATACCCAGGTGAAACAGTCTGAGGTGTAGGGACTGAAATACCCAGGTGAAACAGTCCGAGGTGTAGGAACTGAAATACCCAGGTGAAACAATCTGTGTATGAACTGTAACATGCAGGTGATGTACATGAACTTAGGTCAAAGTGGGTTTGACGTGTGTTTTGTTGCGTTGGATTGTACTGTTTTTATTTTGTGGTTTGTTGCGTTATATTGCAATGTTTTATTATGTTTTTTATTGTGTTGTATTGCACTGTTTTATTTTGTGTTTTGTTGTATTGAGTTACGTAGCATTATATGATGTTATGCTGTGTTGTGCTGCAATTTGCTGAGACGCATTGTTTTGTATTGTATTGTGCATGTGAGGTGTAGGAACTGAAATACCCAGGTGAAACAGTCTGAGGTATTGTGCATTCTTTGAATTCCTATGGTTTTGATGCAGGGGGGGGGGGGGGGGGATTTTTCCCTCGGAGTTAACATTGGGTCTGACTCCATTCCCCATACAGTCCGCATGAGACTATAATCCGAGGTTCCGTGTGTGAACGCACGCATACCATCTTGCACACACATAAAATCCCATGGCCAACTTTCGGAAGAGAAGGTCAGTTTGGCCGTTGGTATGGATGATACGTTACATATAGCATGCACCTTCCCCGAAGATGGAGTATGGCTGCCTTAATGGCGGGATGAAAAACGGTCATACACACAAAACTCTCCACTCCCTGTCTACACAGGCAGTGTCCGCAGGAGTATCAGCCTGCGTACGCAGAAAAAAGAAGAAAGAAAAGATGCAGAATACCAATGACAAATCCTGTACTGCATTGTGCTGTATTAACGGATTGTTACACACACAGTGCTGCACTATACTTGCTGTGTTGTCTTGTCCTGTATTACAGTGTGTTGTGCCTTATTGTGCGATGTCATATATGTCTGCTTTACTGCGCACAGCACTTACGAGAAGATCCGCCTGCGGTGCCGGTCATGGCGGCGGCCGGAGGGAGGCCTGAACGTGA
>JADBJO010010370.1:7500-10000 GCA_016801955.1 Conus betulinus
ACACAACGTCGTCACTGAATGTGCCCAGACCATAGTGAAGGGGTCGGCAGATCTGAAAACTCCCATTAGGCTAAAAAAAAAAAAAAAGAAAGAAATGTTGTGGTTAAGGTAACATGGCAAAAAAAAAAGTAAGGTATGCTTTAAAGATGCTGGGTGTGTTTTGGGTTTTGTTGCTGTTGTTGCTGTTGTTTTTGCTGTCCCAACCTCTGAGCCACCTCAGAGGCAGTGCACCCACGCCGCTCATTCCGACACCCCGTCCACATCCACAGCTCGGTCGGCCCCGCCGCAGCCCCGGCACCGGCAATTCGCAGAGAGCAGTCAATGTCAAGTTGTCAAGAGGCAGCCCACTGGAGGAGACACTGCACTGCTGCCGAGTCACTTCAGTGGTGTTCAGTGGCGCCTGTTCTGATCTAACATACGCAGGACACCACCTACTAAGCCCCCTACTGACGACAATAATCGCTTAGTCGCGGAGCCAGCATGAGTGAGCTCTCCCTCCGGAGGGCGCCACCATGTCCGTCCAACGACAGCCCCCATGGACTCGCCGATATCGGTGACCCGATGGAACCAAACCAAGACCACAAAAGTGGAGAGGACATCGAAATTGAGGTCACCATGAGAGCAGGGCATGAAGGGCCACAGAATTTGAGACTTTTTTATGGTACTCGATGAGAATGAGGATGATTAAGGTGATGCTACGGATTTCCGTTTCGGTCTGAGACTGCATGACAGGGCTGTACTCTACGCTTCCTTTCATAATATATCCCGACGTCAACCAGGCCCGAGAGATACAGGCACCAGCAGTGTTGGTCAGGAAATTTGAGCAACACTCTCAAAAACACATCCATTAAGTGGATGAAACTCGACTGCGTGGGTCCAGTCTTCCCAACTGAGTCCGCAGCAAACTCAAACTGGGTTAGGAGCCGGTCGGGGCAGAAAAGCCCACATGACTCTGATGGGATTCGAACCCACAACTTCCCAGCCAGGAGTCCACGACGCCAACCACTTCGCCACGGCGGCTGTTTTTTTTTTTTGTTTTTTTTTTTTTTTTTTGTTTTTTTAATGGCAGTGTTCACTTTTATGTCTGTGTTACTTTTATGTATTTTCACAAGTTCTGCATGCAGCAACCTAGTATTGTGGCAAACGTTGGCTCTGTGTGTGTGTGTGTGTGTGTGTGTGTGCAAGGTCAGTGCGATGAAAGGATGCTGCAAGAGATTATCGCATGAAAATTACTTCCCCTCTTCGGGTTGGATGGTTCATAATAGAAGACCTGAGGACGAGCAATTCGCTCTGTGTAATAACTTCGTAGTTTTTGGAGGTTTTTTTTTTTTTTTGTTTTGTTTTGTTTTGTTTTGTTTTTAATAAACTGGCAAGAGAAGAAAGATTAGCATGACCGAAAAAAAATTAGGGCCAATCGGGTTACTGTAACTTCTACAACTTTTTTTCGCCTAGTCGTCAATAACGTAAGGAAGCATTTCTGTGTGTAGTTGCAAGTCTTTGTAGGCTTTGTCGGGAAGAAAAAAAAGAGAGAGAGAGAGAGAGAGAGAGAGAGAGAGAGAGAGAGAGAGAGAGAATCAAATTGGGTGTGTGATTTCTAACCATTCATCTTGTAGGATTTGTCAGTCACGGAGTCACACCACTGTGCTATAATGCGTGTGAATGGTGGGGGGAGGGGGGGTATCAGGGGGGAGGGGAATGGCAGAATGGAGCAGGGGAGGGGGAGTACGTAGTGTTGGGCTGGGGGGGGGGGGGGGGGGGGGGACAGGGGAGGGAGGGCGGGTTTGGGGGATGGTGGGCGGTAGATGCGGGAAACGAGAGAACTGTTGCTCTCTTCGTGAGTGAAAGAAGGGGAACTACTCTTGAAGAACGCAAGTGGTGGAGATGTAGTTGTCTTTCATTTCTATTGTGTGTGGCAAGAGGATTTTCCGGTACAAGAGTACATTCATAAGAAAGTTAGGTAACTATGGAAGGTTGTTAATTGTGGAGATGTTTTCGCCTGTCTGTGACATGCGTATTGTTAACTTGAGCACTGGTAATGAACATAATGTTGTAACGTGTGTATCTTTTCATTGGGAGTAACAGATTAACGTGATGTGTAGTGTTGCAGGAGAAGTAAGAAAGGAATAAAGTGTGAAATGTTCACAAGTCTCTTGTCAGAGTGGAAGTCAGTCATGTGTGGTCAGCTGTGTATGTGTGTGTTCTTTTCAAAATCATACTTGTACAAATCAGTCTTGTGTGAAATTTTAAGCACGCGCGCGCGCGCACACACACACACACACACACCACACATACACACACACACACACACACACACACACACACACACACAGTGATATCTTCAGATGTCAGGGGTGCAGCTCCTTGCTGTCAGTAATATCTCCAGATTAAAAAAAAAAAGTGTTGGTTTTTTTTTCACCTTGAGCCTGTTAACAATCTTTCATGAACAGTACACACACGCACACAAATGACACAAAGATGCATCATGACTTTTATTCACAGT
>JADBJO010010370.1:12500-20000 GCA_016801955.1 Conus betulinus
AAACGGGTGTAAGTACTAATGTACCTAAAACAGGGTTTCTTCAGAAAGTGAAATCGTGATGTACCTTAGGTCCCCGCACAGACAGGTTTAGACACTGATGTCTATACAAAAACTGTTTGTAAGTACTAACGCTCTAGAACAGGGTGCTTTCAAAGATAGCTTTTTTAAGTTCTGGTGTGGGTGAAACTCGAAAAAGATTTAAGTACCGATGTTCCTGCAGTAAAATTTGTTCAATGACCGCTGAAAGTACTGACAAATCTGAGGTAGTGTGTGTTGAAAAGTGGGTTTAAACACTGATACACCTGAGAAGAAATCTGCTTCAATAAAGGTACAAGTACAGATGCATCTGAAAGAGGATCTGTACAATGACAGGTTTAAGTCCTGGTGTACTTGAGGCAGTGTCTCTATGAAAGACAAGTTTACAGCATATGATGTGAGGCAGTACCCTAATAAAGGCAATTTGAAGGACTGATATGCCTGAGGAAGAGTCTGTTCAAATACAGGTTCACCGGAGACTGTCAGTTCAAAGGAAAGTTTAAGTACTAACGTACCTGAGGCAGAGTCTGTTCAGCGGCAGGTATAAACAATGATGTATCTAAACCGTGATCTGTTCAAAAATAGGTTTAAGTGCTGATGTACCTGAGGCACTGTCTGTTCAAACACAGGTTTAAGCACTGATTTACCTGAGACGTCGGTTCAAAATGAGTTTAAGTGCTTATGTACTTGAGACAGGGTCAGTACAAAGGCAACTGTAAGTACGGATGTACCGGTGGCAGGATCTGTTCAAAAACAGATGTTTGCACCATGTAGCACATGAGGCAGGGGCTGTTCAAAGGCAAGTTTAAGTACTGATGTACGTGAGTCAGGGTCTGTTCAAAATGGTTGAGGTGCTTATGTACCTAAGATAGGGTCTGTCCAAAGGCAGGTGTAAGCAGTAATGTGTTTACCTGAGGCAAGGTCTGTTCGAAGAGGGTTTGCCCCCGACATCTCGTACCAGTTCATCAGGCATGTCCGTCTGCTCCAAGATGTAATCATTCGTGTGATTGATGCTGCACATACACATCACCACATTTTTCACATTTCACCACATCGCGTAGACGTCACAACATCATGTACACATCAGCAAATCTCATACACATCACCACATCATGTACAAATCGCAACATTACATGCACACCACCACATAATGTGTACATCACCACGTCATGTACACAACATCACATCAAGTACAGATCATAACGTCATGTATACATCACCACATCATATATACATCATAACGTCAAGTATACATCACCATATCGTGTGCATGTTACGTACACATCACTGCATCATGTACACATAACGTCACGTATACATTACCATCTCACGTATACATCACGAATTCATCACTATATCAAGCATACATTACATATACAACTCACCACATATACATCGCCATATTACTTACACATCACCATGTCACACGCACGTCACCATATCACTATAGGTCACGACATTGGGTACAAATTACCACAATGTACACATCACCACATCGCATACACCTTACCATGTGTGATTCACCTCTCCATGTCACGTATATATTACCAAATCACATACACTTTACCATCTGCAATACACATCACCGGATCACCTAGACATATCACATGATGTGTACTTCACCTCATCACATTCACATCGCCACATCATGTACACTCACCTCATCACATTCACATCGTCACATCTTGCACACTCACCTCATCACATTCACATCGCCACATCATGTAGTTGTCACCACATATAGCATCACCATTTCACATACACATCACCACATCACATCCACGTCACCACATCACATACACCTCATTACATTCACATATCAATATCACTTACATGATCACTACATTATATACACGCGTCACCACATCACATACTCATCACAATATTGTATAGACGTCACCATATCAGATATATCTCACATCAACTAAACATTACCACGTCTAGTATATTCACACGCGCGCGTTCGCGCACACGCACACACACGCACACACACACACACACACACACACACACACACACACACACACACACAAAGACAGACAGACAGACATGCAGAGACAGACAGAGAGAGGGAGGGAGGGATCACAACAGATATAGGACAAACACAGCAAGCACACAGACGAAATCGAGACTCAGAGAAGCAGACATAACGTACACAGACAGATCAAGATGCAACACAATAGAGACACAGACACACTTCATCGAGCAGAGGGGAAAAAAAACTGCGATCACGCAGACGGACACACACAAAGACCACACAGACACACAACCTAGTCGCCACACATGCAGACAGATAGACAGACAGACGGACCGACAGACAGACAGGGGAGGGTAATAGTGTATACTGACTAGCTGACTTTGAGCTCAATGTAGGCGCGCAGCTGGCCAAAACCGTCGCAGGTACCACATCGGATTCGGCCCATCCCCTCCGCAACGGTGACAACTGTCCACATCATCATCAGCATCCTTATTACTGTCATCATCAATGCTGTCCTCACCAAAGTCACGATCGTTACCATCACGCGTCCGATCATCATTACCACCATCGTTATCACTGTCATTATCAATACTGTCATCACCGATGTCATTATCGCTACCGTCATACTTCTGGTCATCAATATAACCATAATTATCGTCGTCGTCGTCGTCATCATGAGTCACATCATCTGAACAATCATCTTCATAACTGTCACTATCATCGTAATTGTTTGTATCATCAGCAATTCCGTCATAATCATCATCGTGATTATCACCATCACCATCAGTGTTACTATTATTATCACTGTTACCGCCAACCATCATCATCATCTTTATTATCACCACCAGAATCATCATCATCATCAGCAGCAGCAGCAGCAGCAGCAGCAGCAGCAGCATCACTGTCACCACTATGACCATCATCATCATCATTATCATCACGGTAACTCGTCTATTCATTCCACCGCAATACATGTTGCAAAATATCCATCATCATCGTCGTCATCATCATCATCATCATCATCATCATCATCATCATCATCATCACAGTAACTCAATTCCTTTGACAGCAGAGACACACGTTACTATCTATCCATCATCATCGTCATCATCATCGTTGTCGTCGTCGTCATCGTCATCATCATCACCACCATCATCATCAGCAGCAGCAGCAGCAGCATTATCATCACCATCATCATCAACATCACATTCATCATCATCATCATCATCACCACCACCACCATCATCATCATCCCCAGTCACTGTGTCACCTTCTCATGCCGCCGTGACACATGTGACAGTCCACCCAGTGCTCGCCGTGCTCGGTGCGCACTCGTCTGTGTCCTGAACCGTGACAATACGTGCACCGAATGCGACCCCGACCGTGACACCGGCGACAAGTCAGAAACCCGTTGCCGTGACAACGGTGACATGGCTGAAATCACGTAAACACGTCTCTGTGACCTAGAGGTCAACAGTCATAATGTTACAGGTCAACAGTCATGGTGTCAGAAGTCAACAGTCATGGCATTAGAGATCAACAATTATGGTATTAGAGGTCAACAGTCTTTGTGTTACAGGTCAGTAGTCATATTGTTTGAGGCCAACGGTCATGGTATTTAAACGGTCAACAGTCACGGTGCTAGAAGGCCTCTGTGACCTAGAGGTCAACATTCAAGGTGCTAAAGGAAAAAAAAAAAAAACTTCCTTCAAACTGTCAACAGTTTCATCTTGTGAGCAGACTCAGTAATTGTTAAAAAAAAACACACCAGAAAATGAAGTTTTCATTCAACACCCATCTTGCGCCGAATTGAATGAAGATAAGTGATTGCTCGTTCATTTTCGTTGTCCTGAGTATTGTGTGACTTGCCTGAAGAAGACCTAAAAGGTCGAAACGCGTCGTGTTTTGTCTTGTGATCTACGTTTTTTGGCGGAGCCTTATCAAGAATTTTTTTTTTTCATTTGCTCAGAAAGATCATGTCAAATAAACTGCAAACTGATAGCGTTAAAAGCGTACAGAAGAAGTATGACACAGTGAAACAACAACCAACGTAATTTCTGCTACTAAGGTGAATGGATTACACGTACATAACTCCAGACTAATCGTACTTGCCGGTACCAATTCATCTAGCACACATACAGTCTAAACAAAACTGCACCCTGAGCTGATCTATACACGTAGGTAGATCCTTTTCGTATCAAATATCTGTCAAAACTTCACAGGCAGTCAAACCCATAGAAGAATGGTGAAATATTGGAGAAGAAAGCCCGAAGAAGAATGATAAACTATCGTCGCAAAAGCCCACAAACAATGACGCTTACAAAGGATATTTTTTTTATTTTAACGGAACCGCCTACTGATAATAAAGCATGTTCAAGGGTAATAACTATTCATGGACAGAAGAATGATAGCTTGTCAACTGACAAAAGAATGATAACTTGTCAACTGACAAAAAAATGATAACTTGTCAACTGACAAAAGAATGATAACTTGTCAACTGACAGAAGAATGATAACTTGTCAACTGACAAAAGAATGATAACTTGTCAACTGACAGAAGAATGATAGCTTGTCAACTGACAAAGAATGATAACTTGTCAACTGACAGAAGAATGATAGCTTGTCAACTGACAAAAGAATGATAACTTGTCAACTGACAAAAGAATGATAACTTGTCAACTGACAGAAGAATGATAACTTGTCAACTGACAAAAGAATGATAACTTGTCAACTGACAGAAGAATGATAGCTTGTCAACTGACAGAAGAATGATAGCTTGTCAACTGACAGAAGAATGATAACTTGTCAACTGACAAAAGAATGATAACTTGTCAACTGACAGAAGAATGATAACTTGTCAACTGACAAAAGAATGATAACTTGTCAACTGACAGAAGAATGATAACTTGTCAACTGACAAAAGAATGATAACTTGTCAACTGACAGAAGAATGTTAACTTGTCGGTGAAAAAAGCATAGAAATAAACAGGCCTACAAAAGGCTAACACACTAAAGGTTTAAAAAAAAAACAACTACCAAATAAACAACCCTACATAATTATATTTCTCACACACACACACACACACACACACACACACACACACACACACACACGCACATGTGCGCGTGCAGACGCAGACACACACACACACACACACACACACACACACACACACACACACACACACACACACACACACACACACACACACACACACACACACACACACACACACACACACACACACACACACACACACACGCGCGCGCGCGCACGCACACGTGCACGACACACACACACACACACACACACACACACACACACACACACACACACCTTGACAAAGGAAGTGTGAGGCACTTCAATCAGCTTGATCTGGTCCTTGAACAAGGCGTCAGGCTCACAGGGGATGGCCCACGGAGGGGGAGCCGGTCCGTTCATCGGTCCATCCACTGGTCCACCCCTGTAAGGCACCGTCTTGTAGCCCGTGGAGCGACCCTCGGCAAACGTCTCCAGCGTGTACTGTGGGTAGACATTGAGGTCAGGTCACGAGGTCAAGGTCAGTGGAGTAAGGTCAGAGGTCATGCCAAGGTTAACTGGACAGAGGGGTCAGGGCTACTAAACAGAGGAATAAGGTCATGTGAGGGTCACTGAACGATGGACTGACTTCATATCAGAGTCACTGGACAGAGGGGTGGGATAATGTCAGGGCAGAGGAGTGCGAGGCCATGTCAAGGTCACTAGGCAGAGCAGCGAGGTCATGTCAAGGTCACTTGATAAGGATGGGGTCACGTAAGGGTAACTAGACCGTAGTCACGGTCATTTGAAGGCCTGTCTTCTTCTTCTTCTGCGTACGCAGGCTGATACACCTGCGGACACTCCCTGTATGGGCAAAAAGTATTAATCCCATCTAACCAACAAAGGGAGTGGAATTTTGTGTGTATGACCGTTTTTTTATCCCGCCATTAAGGCAGCCATACTCCATCTTCGAGGAAGGTGCATGCTATGTGTAACGTGTCATCCATACCAACGGCCAAACTGACCTTCTCTTCTGAAAGTTGGTGATGGGGTTTTACGTGTGTGCAAGATATATGCGTGCGTTCAAACACGGAACCTCGGTTTATAGTCTCATTCGAAGAACTGTATGGGAAATGAGTCAGGACCAATGTTAACTCCGAGGGAAAAATCCACCTGTACCGAAACGACCCGGCGGAGATTCGAACCCGCAACCCCAGGATTACCAAGATTACGAGTCCGGCGCTCTACTAACTGAGCTATTCCGGCTCCCTAGTGACAAACCAGGGGTTCGCGAATTTGGGTGGCAAACTAATGATGAACCGTAGTTTCTCTTTTGAAGCCTACGATTCACGATCTAGTTGGGCAGAGTTACATCGATGTAAGAAGTAATTCTTCATTGCAGTGTGAACACACTCACACACACACACACACACACACACACACACACACACACACACACACACACACACACACACACACACAGCGAGAGAGAGAGAGATGACTGAGTGTCTGACTGACTGACTAACTCACGTGCAAGGCTGTTCGGGGGTCAAGGTTGGTGAAGGTCATCTCCTTGGCAGGAGCGCTACCATAGCAACAGTTCTCGGCGGCAAACTGCAAGACGGCATCCCTGCAGGCCGCCTCGTCCATCACCGAGATTCTGCCATCAACGGCGTCGCATTAGCATCATTGTCATTGCCACCAGCATCATTGTCATCGTCATCGTCATCAAAGCTGTCGTCATCATTATCTTTGTTATCGTCGTCAGCATCATTGTCATCGTCATCATCATGATCGCTATCGTCCTCATCATTGTTATTTCAACTGGAAAAGTAGTTGTAGTCTTAGTGCATCATTGTCATCGTCATCATTATCACTGCCATTAGCAGTATCGAGTCAGTTTCATCAAGGAGAGTTTACTGTGTGCGGACTAGCCCATATACGCTGCAACACATCTGCTGAGAACACACTGCGCGTGATTTAAATGTGATGGATAAATGAATAATGACTGAGGTAAGAGAATTTAAGAAGAGGGTTTTATGGCTACGATATAGAAGATGCCTGACCTACGCGCTGGTCAGACCTTGGGTGTCATTCTTCTCAACTGGAGTAATTATCATAGTGCCATTATATCATCATTGTCATCGTCATCAGCGTCATTGTCATCAACATTGGAGTAGTTGTAACATCAGCATCATTAGTCATCACCGTTGATATCATTATTACCAAACAATGTCATCTTAGTATGACATCATCGTCATCGTCGTAATCATCATCATCATCATTGTTATCTACACTGCAGTTTGTAATTGTGATCGTTTCACATCATTGCCGTTGTTATCGTAGTCAGCATCATTATCATCTAAACCAGTAGGAACTGTAATAGTATCGTCATAGTCATTAACCATTAATCAGCAGTGGTAGTAGTAATCGTGTCATTATTACCATCATCGTTGTCGTCGTTGTCT
>JADBJO010010370.1:25000-27500 GCA_016801955.1 Conus betulinus
TACAGTAAAATATTCTGGGGTGGTTGTCTTTGTCTTTTCTTTACAGTAAAATATTCTGGGGTGTTGTCTTTGTCTTTTCTTTACAGTAAAATATTCTGGGGTGGTTGTCTTTGTCTTTTCTTTACAATAAAGTATTCTGGTGTGATTGTCTTTATCTCTTCATTACGGTTAAGTGTTCTAGTTGATTTCGGTCAGATTGTCATTTACAATTAACTGTTTTCTCTCTCTCTCTCTCTCTCTCTCTCTCTCTCTCTCTCTCTCTCTCTCTCTCTCTCTCTCTCTCTCTCGTGGAGTATTCGAAAAGATTGTCAGAGTGTCTGTCTCTTCTTTGTAATGGATCCCAGCTGGTTGATCTATACGACAGTGTTCAAATTCTCTATACACACTCTTTTAGTTTATAACTAGCTGGAGACATGTACATACTCTCTACACGGGTATACATATCTCTCTCGTCTCTCTCTCTCCACTCCTCTCTCTCTCTCTCTCTCTCGTCTCTCTCCTCTCTCTCTCTCCTCTCTCTCTACTCTCCTCTCTCTCTCTCCTCTCTCTCTCCTCCTCTCTCTCTCTCTCTCTCTCTCTCTCTCTCTCTCTCTCTCTCTCCAGTGATGACGTAAATCACTGACGTTGAGGGGTTTGCTGGGGAGCTCCAGGATGCATCATTTTTGCTGCTGTCGGAGAACCTGAAACACAAACAGTCACAGTGACCTCGCACATGGAGGACAGACCAGATGACCAATACCTGGCTCAAAGATGGGAGACATTGCCATAAAAACCATCGGAGGTGGACACTGTATATGCTGTCTGTATCCGATAGTGAGTTAAGGCGGGCTGACAGTGCTAACACAACTATAACTAATTCAGAGGAGGACCATTACTACATCAGTGGAACTTATATCAGCGACCTTTATATGATTGATGGACCTTGGTCAAGTATATGTAATAGCTGCCAAACAGACCCTGGTCACCATGCACCCCCCCCCACCACCACCACCACCACCACCCCCCAGGACTTAACCTAAGTGGATCGACAATGTACCTTAGGGACCACTGAACACGTTTCTTGTCGTTGCCAAGAAAATAACTCATTTGGACTATGAGTTATGGCCCTTGATTGTTGTTATTTGCAACAAGCATCGCTGTAAAATAAATGAATATGTTGTAGTAAAATAAAAGAGTAATACGATACAATTTGCTGTTCTAGATGTTGTGATTATCTTTAATAAATAACGAATTTTCTACATTTCATATATACATTATGATAATAACACTACTACTTGGAAATCGCATGCATTTGCTTCTTAACCAAAAATGGTTTGATTTGTATTACTAATGTCCTTAGTTGTACTCTTAATGTAGACATATGTCTGCAGGAACCTTGTCCTTAAGGGCCACAGGCCGATAGGACGTTAATCTCACCGTCAATAGCAAATAGTTGTACTCTTGTCCTCAAGAGCCACAGGCTGATAGGACGTTAATCTCACCATCAATCAATCGTTTCGCAGTGTGTGCGTGAATGTGAGTAGGTGAGAGAGAGTTTCGCAGTGTGTGCGTGAATGTGAGTAGGTGAGAGAGAGTGGGGGGGGGGGGGATGTGCGCGCGCGCGCGCCCGTCCGCCCACACCCAGGTGGACGAATATTCTGGTTTAATGATAACTAAACACACGGCGGCAAGAAAGCGAAAATATAAAAACAGCCCTGTTAGAGAAGTGTGTGCCATTCGTTTGTTCACCTCTGTAACTGCAAAGAACCTCGAAAAAAAAAATACTGATAAAACTTCAAGACATTTGCAAGAAAAGACTATAGCAGCCAACTGGATTCTCCGTATTGGATGGAAAAGGCTTGCAACTGCGTTTCAGATGATTTACGGCCAGAGTATGGCTGCCATCATGACTGTTACGAAAGGTTCACTAAAAACCTTGATAGAGTGAAAGACAGACTGGGCGTTCTTCTGGCTCAGTGGAAACAATTACCTTCAAACCAGACTGCATATTTTGTAACAAAGAGGGGTTGAAAGCAAAAGAATCACAGAATGCTTGGACAACTGCAACTACATCCGAGTTTGAACGCGAAGGATGGAGCACAGTTCTTGAAGTTGCTGAGCACAAAAATGACGAGAAACTATTGCGCAGAATCAGAGGATCTGACCTGTTTGCCTGTGAAGCACAGCATCACCCTCCAGTCGTAAGAAGTATGTCAGAGATCCTGCAGCATGGCAGAGTAAAGATGGTGCATCAAAGAGATATCAGGAAAACCTGGAAAAGTCACATAAGACAGCAGACAGAGTCTGTTTAAGAATTGAAAGAAAGGTACTGCAGCAGCAGAAGATATTGGACTGTCAGACCTGTGTGATACATATACCTCTGCCTTGAACGAGACAGACCACCCAAATACACATTATAGGGCTGAAAGGCTAAGGCGGAAGTTGGAGAAGAGTGAGACATACGGGCCCAGATTGTCATTTGCTTCACCTCACAGAAAAGATGGGGAGTTTCAGTCTTTGC
>JADBJO010010370.1:37500-55000 GCA_016801955.1 Conus betulinus
CACACACACACACACACACACACACAGAGGCAGACTGATGAATTGAAACAATACATTCTGATCTGAAATATACTTTAATATTAGTACAGTATAAACTAAATGGACAGAACAAAGGCATAGCAGTTCCACCACCAAGACACTTAACAACACAGAGAGCCAACAGACCGTATATCAAAAAAATAATATACTTTCAATATTGAAAAAAAAAAAAGGTCCAAAACTTAAATACTGAGTATTCCTGCACTCCAAATGCATTTCGAATGTCCGGCAGACAATGTTCAATATGAAAACTTTTTCTTTTAAACAATCCAGAAATTTTTTTTTTTTTTTAACCTGAGTATTCTTGCTATACCAAGGGAACTTGAATGCCCAGCTGATGAAGTCCCATAACCTAAACAGTGTAGGGACAGCGAACTGTCTGAGATTCACATCCAGGGCACTGCATGATAGAAGGCACAGCCCATCCTACTCCTTCCTCTGGTCTACAGGCAAACTCTCTTACCATGCGAGTATGTACCACTGCTGATCACATGCTGATGATATTCAATAGAAAAATACTGTTCAATAGAAATGCATTTATCCTGAAAAGCAGCAAAAAGAGCTCAGCAGCACATCATATGGCGACCAACCACCACTCAACACCAGGTCTACAGGGGGCGAGTCAGGGCAGACAACTAGACCATGCAAACATAGGCATCAACAAAGCCGGACTACTTGGCAGCCATATTTGATCAATGGCAGTTCAAACCCTGATGGTGAAGAACACCGTTTACCACAATTCCTATAAGCAAAGCAACTACAGGCCTCAAATCTTTCAGATGATGACGCAGTACGTACATTCATACTTACATACATACATACATATATAAAGAGAGAGAGTGAAAGAGAGAGAGGGGCGAGAGAAAATTATGTTAATTCTAGAGGATAGGAAAACAGTAATGATCTTCTTTATACGTCATCAGACAGTACACACACACACACACAAGACACACACACACACACACACACACACACACACACACACACACACACACACACACACACACACACACACACCACACACACACACTCTCTCTCTCTCTCTCTCTCTCTCTCTCTCTCTTGCATAACACACAAGGACAGAGAAGCAGTATAGATCCTTATTCAACTCTTTAGATGAAACACTAACCTGTGTGCTGTCTGCAACACTAACCAACATGACCACACAATAGGCTGCTGCAGGCTTCACATCAATCATAACACTGGGCCACACAAAGCCTGTGGTATGGTGTGGTCTGTGTGTGTGAATGCTGTAGCATTCACTATGAAAAAAAAAATTCAGCAGACATGTACTCACTGTTTACTGCAAAAGTTTGCTGTTTCAGTTGCCTGCAGAACTCAGCACATGAAGAGAAATGCACGTTTACAGCATGTTTACAGCAAGTTTACAGCAAGAGAACACAGGGTGCTTTCAGAATCTGGTAGAGTGTGTTTGATGAACTGACTGACTCAACTCAAGGTCTCTGCCACATGCAATGAATGGGTCAAAACCCCTCCCCTAACCATAGTCTCAAGACACAGCCAAAATTATTAGGGTCTTCTTCTTCTTCTTCTTCTACGTTCGCTCAGACAGGAACCCCAGAGGCACTGACAAAGGCTGCTGCTGTACAGCAGAGGCCCTCCAGTGATCCATAAAGCTTTTCCCTCATCGATGAGTTGGCAGGCTAGGTCTCTGCCCTTAGCTTTTCATATTAGGATCTAGGAATCACAGGTAGCCAGACTGTGAAAATTAACATGATTTCTTCAACATTGCTAGATGGTTGAATCAGGTATCTCAGTTCTCACTGTACTCTGCTACAACCCTATCATCTTCTTGTGATTTCTTCTCTGCGTGAGGGATACTGGCTGCTTTTGTCTGTGATGGAAATCCTGATCAACTGTTCACGGAAAGCACGACTGCACTTGCTGATTGTAACCTAAGAGAAGAGAATGAAAGTGCTGCATGTTTCAACACCAAAGCCTTAAAAAAAAAATACATACACACACACACAAGGACAGACAACTCATTGTACTCAAGGACAGGAGAGAAAGGAGTGTGGGATGTAGGCAATGAAGGACAGTCTATCAAGAAGTGATTAATGCTCATCTGAAAATAGGTATGAAAACAGGAAGAAAGTATACAGAAAAAAAGATTAAATACAGACATTTTCATGCATAACCAAGCAAATGATGAATAACACTAACAGCACAAGACAACCGCAGACTACTATACTGCAGTGTTCTGTGAAGAACATCCAGTGGTATCACTTTGGAACAGGGAGTGTGTGTGTGTGGGGGAGGGAGCAGGGTAATGAGGCAGTCATAAAAACTATCAACACTATGCTCTTCTACGGTAAAATATCAACAATATATCAATAACAAAGAGACACTTGATAAAACACAGGGAAAAAAAAAACAGAATCCTTTCTCAACAATATGAATTTGAAATTTAAAAAAAAAAACACCAGGAGAGATTTGAAGTCCACTGGTCAATAAAACAAAACCACGAACAGCAGTACAGAAGAAATCCAACATCAGCAATGCAATAGGAGTGTTCCAAAGAGGTGGGAAAGATCACCTACAGCCACAAAGGCATCACATTATGAACAATTAAGACCATCAACTGAACATAACTCACAGTATGAAGACAATCGGTTCATGCTGAAGAAAAAGAATGAACACAAGTTGTGCGACCGAACAGGTAATACACCAAGCAAAGAGAAAGCTGTATTCATCAAATAACTATAACAGTTAAAAGGTACATACAAATAAATGGGTAAAAGACACTATAACAGTTAAAAGGTACATACAAATAAATGGGTAAAGATACTATAACAGTTAAATGGTACATACAAATAAATGCGTAAAGATACATCTAAAAAATCTGACTAATCTCATCCTTGGTCATGTGTACAGAAAACAATTAAACAATGCTTGTTGAGCAAATCTTGAAACAATGCCACACATCTCTGATCACCCTCAAACACTGCCCATTGTCTGTTCACCTTCCATTAGTGTCCTGTGTCTCCTTACCCTCAAACACTGCCCACTGTCTGTTCACCTTTCATTAGCGTCCTGTGTCACCTTACCCTCCAACACTGCCCATTGTCTGTTCACCTTTCATTAGTGTCCTGTGTCTCCTTACCCTCAAACACTGCTCCATGCCAGTTCATTAATTCCCTGTGTCTGTTTTCCCCTCCCCAAATACCAAATATCAGTTTCCCCTCCAAAAATCTCACCGGTCTATCCACCCTCTAAAATATACCTCGTATCCGATTATCCTCCAATAATGCCCAAAGCATGTTTGTTCTCAAACAATACCACATCTGTTTATCCTCCGATTATACATGTCTGTCTACATTCCAATAATGCCCCACATCTGTTTCCCTTAAATAATACAAGTATATTTACACTCCAGTAATGCCCCATGTCTGTTGGCCCTCAGATCATATCACATGAAGTATGTTGACCTTTGAATGATACTGTACATCTGCTTGCACTCCAATAAAGCCCAATCTTTGTGTACTCTCCATTAATACATGATTACTGACCCTCAATAAATGCCCCATGTCTGTGTGACCCTCCAATAATGCCCCATGTCTCTGTGACCCTCCAATAATGCCCCATGTCTCTGTGACCCTCCAATAATGCCCCATGTCTGTGTGACCCTCCAATAATGCCCAATGTCTGTGTGCCCGTCCAATAATGCCCCATGTCTGTGTGACCCTCCAATAATGCCCGTGTCTGTGTGACCTCCAATAATCCCCCAGGCCTGTTTATCTTCCAATGATGCTTTATGTCAGTTGACCTTAAAAAATACCTCAGGTCTGTTTCCCTTCAAATAATGCGCTGTGTCTGTTCACCTCAAACAATGCCTCATGTATGTTTATTCTCCAATAATGACCTACAGCTCTTTACCCTCCAAACATACCACATTCATATATTCTCTGTGAATTACCAGATATTCACTTAGCCTCCAGTAATATAACATATTCACCCTACAATAAAACCACCTCTTTATTTGCCTTCCAATAATACCATGTGTTTATATATACCCCCCACCCCCATCCTCATATGTTTAACCCATGATAATACCCCATGTTTATTCACCCTTCAGTAATATCACCTATTCATTTCACCAATAATGTCACAAATGTACTTACTCTCAAACAATATACATTTTCTCTACAATAACAACACAACACATATTTTGTTTACCCCCTCCCCCCTCCCCCCAGTTATACCAGGTTTATTTAGCCTCTAATAATGCCACATTTTTCTTCTTCAATAAAACCACATCATTTTTACCAACAATATTACTCTACTCCTCACGTGTTGGCGCACATATGCACACACATTCTACACACACACAAAAACATAGCATGCATGCTTACAACAAGAAAACTTCAAAGTTATGGAACTCACCATACTCAACAGACCCAAGCACATAGCCAAGCGTAGCTATCTATTCTATGTACATAAAATTCTGTTTTAATTCCGCCCCAGTCCTTCTTACTCCACCCACACAGTGTCTACTGACCTCTCTGTATTTCTGACGGCAGGTGACCTTGACCTTGACCCCAACCACCCTCCCCACAGTCCCAGTGCAGGACCTGGATAGGGACTGGACCGACACGCAGAGGGACCAGATAGGAAACAGAAAAACAGACAGGATAGAGAATGGCAAGGTATGTGTAGAAAATGGTCCCGGGCTGGACAAAGAAGAGTGAGGGACTGGACAGCACATGGCAAGAGACTGGACAGAGAACAGCGAAGGACTGAACAGAGACTGGCAAGGGACTGGATAGAGAATGGCTAAGGACTGAACAGAGACTGGCAAGGGACTGGATAGAGAATGGCAGGGGAATGCATAAAGAATGAAAAAGGATTGGACAGAAAAAGGAGAGAGAATGGCCAGAGAATGACGAGGCAGTAGACCAAAAACGGTAAGACCAAATGGAGAGATGCTGGAAAGAGAATGGCAAGGGGCTGGAAAGTGATGACCAAGAGATTCAAAAAGGGAAACAACTCTTTAGTGACAGACTGTGACTGGTCAAGTTCAACAGTCTGCTAAGTGATGATCAATGATTCTAGAAGGGAAACAACTCCTGAGGGGTACAGATTGTAGCTAGTTGAGTTCAACTGTCGTTTAAGTGATGACCAATGATTCAAAAAGGGAAACAACTCTTGAGTGACACATTGTGACTGGTCGAGTTCAACAATCATTTCAGTGATGAGCAATGATTCACAAAGGGAAACAACTCCTGAGGGGTACAAATTGTTGCTAGTCAAGTTCAACAGTCAGCCAAGTGATGACCAATGATTAACAAAGGGAAACAACTCCTGAGGGGCATAGTTGCTGGTCGAGTTCAACAGTCACCTAAGCGACAACCAATGATTTGCAAAGGGAACCCACTCCTGAGGGAAACAGACTGTGGCTATTCATGTTCAACAGGCAACTAAGAGATGACAAAGGGACTCCCAAAAGGAAACAACCACTGATTACACAAAATGGAGCTGGTCATGTTCAACAGTCAGCTAAGTTATGGCCCAGCGATTCCCAAAGGGAAACAACTCCTGAAGGACACAGATTGCTGTTGGTCATGTTCAACAGTCAGCCAAGAAATGACCACCTACTCCACGCAGGGAAACAAGTCCTGAAGGACACAATCTGGCGCTGGTTGTGTTCACCATCAGCTAACACATGACCAAGCGATTCCCACAGAAAAACAACTCCTGAAGGACACAGATTGCTGTTGGTCCTGTTCCAACAGTCAGCCAAGAGATGAACAACTAAATCACAAAGGGAAACAACTCCTGAAGGACACAGACTGGCACTGGTCACGCTAAACAGTCAGCTATGGGCAATTAACCTGAGAAAAGACAGGTCTTTGATCCTGACAGCAACAAGTCCCAGTCCTGCTAATCGACTCCCCGCACCCACCCCAAACCTCTTTCCCAAACCAATGCCACTGTTGAAAGCACCATTATCAGGATTCCCTCTCCAAACCCACACACACACACACACACTCGCACACACACACACACACACACACACACACACACACACACATCCCACACCTTACACTCATACAAACCCCCTTTTCCCAAAAGTTTGCTGAGTATCATTAACCCTCTTGACCATCGAGCGCCCGCTAGCGCCTGGCCGAAATCACACAGCCAAAACGCTGAGCGCCCGCCAGCGCCCGGTAAAACACGTGGCAACAATGGGCACCGCCATGTTTCTCGTAGAAAAGGAAGTCTCGCGAGACATGACTTCCTTCTAACTGTAGCCATTTACTTCCGTTTGCAAAAAACCGCGAGCCGATACGTGCCGTGGTTCTCGAGTTTCGAATTTTTTAAGTTTTGAGGTCGAAATGCCGTTTTTCACCGTGGCTAACCTTGAGTTCTGCCGTCCTATAATGAGATTTAGTGATGGAGATACTGTTTTGTAGGATTTACGGCATAAGACTTAGTGAAAGTGCTGGGTAATGAAGCTTAGAGTGACCTAGATTTCGACTGGGATGAAGTTCCAGGTATGATGAACAACAATTCGGAAGAAAGTTCTGAAGAAGATTTTTTTTAATTTCCCAAGTAAATGGCTCATGTGACATTCTTCAAACTTACGATATAGCAACATATATATTCGTAGAATTTTTATAAAAATTATTTTCATTTCGTTATTTCCTTTCCTCTCTTTTAAATTAATTTTTTAATTGGGTAACCATGTTCAAATTACGGAGTTACTTACCTTGCCGACGTTTTTCGGTGTAACTAAGCTCAGATAAGTGCATGCTGAAGAGGGTTAAGATCCTGACACCTCCCTTTCCCCCCCCTCCCCCCCAAGCCTCCCTCATACCCCAGTGAGGCAGATGACAGTAGAAGGAAAGTAGAGAGTCTACAGGAATGACACAGCCGGCACAGGTGTGGGACTAAACAGCCAGGTGCAGCGTGACAGGGGTAGAGGGTTCACAGGATAGCACAGCAAGCACAGGTGTCCGGGTAGTCGGCCAGGTACAGCTTGTTCTCCTTGCCATACACCCAGAACCGACCTGGCTGGTCCTTCCAAGTCACCTCAACCTCTGCCACTGGCACCGCCACCAACTTCTGTCGCTGAAATCACATCATCACCCATCAGTACTGGCGCTGAAACCACATCATCAACCCATCAGTACTGGCGCTGAAACCACATCATCAACCCATCAGTACTGGTGCTGAAACCACACATCAACCGTCAGTGCTGTAACTGAAACCACCATGTCAACTATCAATATTGTCATTAAAACAATGTCAGCCATCAGTACTATGAATGACACTATGTCAACTATCAGTTCTGTCACCACATCAACCATCAGTATTGTTACCGACAGCGCATCATCACCATCAGTATTGTCAATGATACCACATCAACCATCAGTATCATCACTGACACCCACATCAACCATGAGTATTGTCACTGACACCACATCAACCATGAGTATTGTCACTGACACCACATCAACCATCAGTATTGTTAGCGACAGCACATCAACCATCAGTATTGTCAATGATATACCACATCAACCATAAGTATCATCACTGACACCACATCTACCATGAGTATTGTCAATGACACCACATCAACCATCAGTATTGTCACTGACACCACATCAATCATCAGTATTGTCACTGACACCACATCAACCATCAGTATTGTCACTGACACCACATCAACCATCAGTATCATCACTGACAGCACATCAACCATGAGTATTGTCACTGACACCACATCAACCATCAGTATTGTCACTGACACCACATCAATCATCAGTATTGTCACTGACACCACATCAACCATTAGTATTGTCAGTGATACCACATCAACCATCAGTATCATCACTGACAGCACATCAACCATGAGTATTGTCAATGACACCACATCAACCATCAGTATTGTCACTGACACCACATCAATCATCAGTATTGTCACTGACACCACATCAACCATTAGTATTGTCACTGATACCACATCAACCATCAGTATCATCACTGACAGCACATCAACCATGAGTATTGTCACTGACACCACATCAACCATCAGTATTGTCACTGACACCACATCAATCATCAGTATTGTCACTGACAACACATCAACCATCAGTATCATCACTGACACCAAATCAACCATCAGTATTGTCACTGAAACCGGGTCAACCATCAGTGCTGTTACTGACAACACATCAACTATCAGTTCTGTCACCACATCAACCATCAGTATAGTTACTGACAGCACATCAACCATCAGTATTGTCAATGATACCACATCACCATCAGTATTGTCACTGAAACCACGTCATCCATCAGTATTGTCACTAACACCCCATCAACCATCAGTATTGTCACTGAAACATCAACCATCAGTACTGTCACTGACACCATGTTAACCATCAGCAATGTCACTGACATAATGTCAACCATCTGTACTGTCACTGACACCATGACAACCATCAGTGCTGTCACTGACACCATGTCAACCATCAGTATTGTCACTGACACATGTCAACCATCAGTGCTGTCGCTGACACCCTGTCAACCATCAGTATTGTCACTGACACATGTCAACCATCAGTGCTGTCGCTGACACCCTGTCAACCATCAGTATTGTCACTGGCACATGTCAACCATCAGTATTGTCACTGACACATGTCAACCATCAGTATTGTCCTGACACATGTCAACCACCAGTGCTGTCACTAACACCATGTCAACCATCAGTGCTGTCACTGACACCCTATCAACCATCAGTATTGTCACTGACACATGTCAACCACCAGTGCTGTCACTAACACCATGACAACCATCAGTATTGTCACTAACACCATGTCAACCATCAGTGCTGTCACTAACACCATGTCAACCATCAGTGCTGTCACTAACACCATGTCAACCATCAGTGCTGTCACTAAACACCATGTCAACCATCAGTATTGTCACTAACACCATGTCAACCATCAGTGCTGTCACTAACACCATGACAACCATCAGTATTGTCACTAACACATGTCAACCATCAGTGCTGTCACTAACACCATGTCAACCATCAGTATTGTCACTAACACCATGTCAACCATCAGTGCTGTCACTAACACCATGACAACCATCAGTATTGTCACTAACACATGTCAACCATCAGTGCTGTCACTAACACCATGTCAACCATCAGTAATGTCACTAACACCATGTCAACCATCAGTATTGTCACTGGAACTATTTCATCAATATCAATACTGTTGCTAAAACATCATCACCAACGATATATACTGAAACTAAATCTACATCATCAACTAAACCATACTGTCCCTAAAACCCACATGAATGACTACAGAAACACTGTCTCTATATCACATTGGCAATCGATCAGCTCTGTCACTAAAACTGCACCAACAACTATTCAACACTACCACTAAAACACCATCAACAACCAATCAGTTTAGTCACCAAAACCAAATCAATAACTAATCAGTACTGTCCCTAAAACCCACACCAACAACTATAGAAATACCATCTCTATATCACATTGGCAATCAATCAGCTCTGTCACTAAACTGTACCAACAACTATTCAACACTGTCACTAAAACACCATCAACAATCAATCAGTACTGTCACTAAAATCACATCAACATCTGATCAGTACCATCAATAAAACCACATCAACAACTAATCAGTACTTTCATTAAAAACCAGATACTACTACCAATAATAATGAGGATAATTTCTACAGCGCCCATCCTAACAATGTAGGCTGCAGACGCTTTACAAGTTTTTAACAAATCAATATCAAAAATATACACTGCACACACACACACACACACACACACCACACACACACACACACACACACACACAGAGGCATACTGTGCCACATACACAGACACATACACAGTCAACAGCTCATTTGAACATGATGAGCAAGTGTTCAATTGGCACCAACAACTACATCAGTACAGTCAACGAAACCACACTGATAACCAATCAATACAGTCACAAAACCAAATCAATAAGTTATCCACAAAAAAAAAAAGAAAAAAAAAACGTCAACAACTGAGGGTTAACAGTTCCAGCAATCATCAGCGTGTATGTCTAGGTGTGTCTCGTGATGTTGTCAGACTTACCTGTTACAGCAATCATCAGTCTGTATGTCTAGGTGCGTCTCATGGTGTTGTCAGACTTACCTGTTACAGCAATCAGCAGTATGTATGTCTTATGGTGTTGTCTGACCTACCTGTTACAGCAATCAGCAGTATGTATGTCCAGGTGTGTCTTATGGTGTTGTCTGACCTACCTGTTACAGAAATCATCAGTGTGTATGTCTAGAATGTTGTCTGACCTACCTGTTGCAACAATTTGCATGTCTAGAAGTATCTCATGGTGGTTTTGTCACACCTACCTGTTGCAGAAGTCGTTTTTTGTCCAGCAGTTCCAGGTTATGTTTGGAGAAGAACTGCTGTGACTTGCTGGCTATCTCTGCATCCGAGAACTCCATGAGGGGAAACAACTGCCATCACATCATCACTACTGTGATCACTATCAGTTCTTTTTCTTCATCATCAGAATCATCATTATGATAACAGACAGCAATAGGTCTGTTGTTCTTCTTTTCTTTTTTAAATGAATATAGCAAAAAGAAATACCTCCTTAGAAAACTGTAACATACTTGCTACGCATTAACATTTTCAGACAATGAGATTCTTCAGAAAAGGCTGAACATGTCAGATACAATAATCCTTATAAAACCTTTCTTTCCCCTAAATCAAGATTGTTGTTTATTAGCAATGTAACAGATCTCTCCAACATTAACTTGTGTCACTTTCAAAAGCTGGCGATGCTGCACAATGGTATGACAAATACAGGCCAAGTGTCAAAACAAACAGTAGCCAAGTGTCAAAGCAAACGGTGGCCATATGTCAAAACATTGGCCAAGTTTCAAACAAACTGTGCCAAAGTATCAAAACAAACAGTGGCCAATGTGTCAAACAAACAGTGGCTAAGTGTTTAAAACAATGGCCAAGTGTTAACACAGTTGCCAAGTATCAAAACAAACAGTGGCCATGTATCAAAACAAACACAGGCCAAGTGTTAAAACAAACAGTAGCCAAGCGTCAAAACAAACAGTGGCCAAGTATGAAAACAAACAGTGGCCAAGTATCGAAACAGTGGAAAAGTGTTAAAACAAACAATGGCAAAGTGTTAAAACAAACAGTGGCCAAGTGTCAAAACAAACAGTGGCCAAGTGTTAAAATAAACAGTAGCCATGTGTTAAAACAAACAGTCGTCAAGCGTCAAAACAAACAGTGGCCAAGTGCTAAAACAAACAGTAGCCAAGTGTTAAAACAAACAGTGGCCAAGTGTTAAACCAACAGTAGCCAGTGTTAAAAAAAATAGTAGCCAAGTGCTAAAACAAGTGATCAAGTGTCAAAACAAACAGTGGTCAAGTGTCAAAACAAAGAGTGGCCAAGTGTTAAAACAAAGAGTGGCCAGTGTTAAAACAAACAGTAGCCAAGTGTCAAAACAGTGGCCAAGTGCTAAAAACAAACTGTGGCCAAGTGCTAAAACAAACAGTGGCCAAGTGTTAAACCAAACAGTGGCCAAGTATCAAAACAAACAGTTGCCAAGTGTCGAAACAAACAGTGGCCAAGTGTCGAAACAAACAGTGGCCAAGTGTCGAAACAAACAGTGGCCAAGTGCTAAAACAAACAGTGGCCAAGTGTTAAACCAAACAGTGGCCAAGTATCAAAACAAACAGTTGCCAAGTGTCGAAACAAACAGTGGCCAAGTGTCAAAACAAACAGTGGCCAAGTGTCGAAACAAACAGTGGCCAAGTGCTAAAACAAACAGTGGCCAAGTGTTAAACAAACAGTGGCCAAGTATCAAAACAAACAGTTGCCAAGTGTCGAAATAAACAGTGGCCAAGAGTTAAAACAAACAGTCTCTTGTCAGAGAGTGGCCATACCTTGTCATGTGTCTGTTCGAACACGGTGACCCCTTTGACCTCCTTTATCAGATGATCAGGCAGTGCAGTGTCCTCTTCTCACATATTCTTCCTTGTACGTCTTGCTATGTGCACACACACACACACACACACACACACACACACACACGCACGCACGCACACACACAAAGGCAACAATGGCAAGGTCAATTTTCTTCCACATGATTTGTTTTGATCAAAATGAAACAATAGATATTGAGAATATGACGTCAGCTTGTTTCTATAATAACTATGAGAAACAGAGATATGTTGCACAGTGACAGGGCTGCAGGAAGTCTTTGTGTTATGCTCACATCAACAAGGTAGGTAGAAACAACACAAGACGCCGATCATGAAGGACAAAGACACCTATGGGAAGATGAAGCGTCATGCACAATGGGAAAGTGCAATGATCTGAGATTTTACAGCAAATGGCAGCAACACAGGTACTGACTGCAATGGGCAAAGACTCATCAGTAGGAAGGGAAGCAATCCTGCGCATTGAGGAAGTGTCGATGGACACACATTTTACAGTTAATAACTACACGTATAACAAAATGGTGCAAAAGCAGGGCTCCCGTTGACACGCATTTTGCACATCATGATGCACAAAACATCATTTAAAAATATGCCACAGTTATCACTCGACATTTTCAATGCATAACCACCATGCATCAAAGTCTTCGGCAGGAGCCAGCCAATCATTCACAGGGTTGCGCCCGTCAGTGAGAAATCGAAGGAGATGAGTTTTATTTCTTAACCACAGCCAAAGACAGACAGGCCAGGGCATAGGGCATCTTACACAAGGCAAGCTAAAAATAGAATGGGCAAGCCAAGCAATGCACCAAAAATCCAAAGGCAAAATGATGACATTGGATACACGGCTGAAACCTCAATGAGACCATTTAATTATTAGATGATGATAGGATACATGGCTATAGGCTAGATAAAACAATTCACTCACTCACTGGTGAGTAGATATGTAGCTGAAACCTCAATGAAACAATCAGTTACTAAATGAAGATTGGATACAAGACTAAAACTTCAATTAAACAGATTGGATACAAGACTAAAACTTCAACGAAACAATCCAAATACTTGATGATGATCGGATATGTGGCTAAAACCTCAATGGAACCATTCAGATACTCCATGATGATTGGATACATGGTTAGGACCTCAATTAAACTATTCAGATACTTCATGATGCTCCTTGACAATATTTTTTTGCAGAGCCAGAGATTTCCTGAAAAAACACATGCCTCTGGAAGTCCTGTTACGCTCTGGTTTTTTCACACAGACAGTACCAACATATGCATTCCTGTAAATTCACACTGTTGTTTTTCACATGCAACAAGTTCCAAACAGTGCATTTTCTGGGCATGCAGTAACACTGAATGATCTTCCACCATTTTGATATGAACTCAGACAAAGTTATTATCTCCCTTTCATGTTCATTATCAACCTTTGTTAGCATAAACGAAATTCATCATGAATTATCATCCATCTTACTTTCAGAATGTATATACATGGCCTATTCATCTTTTATTTTCCTATTCATACATGCCTTTTTCAACCTCAGAAAAATGATCTGCCTGTGGTTCTGGGATCAGAGTTGACTTTTCCTTCCAGAACTTTGGGTAAACATCTAAACACACCAATCTACACTACCTGACATCAGACTGACCATATGGAGAAGGAACAAAATGGAAATACAATGGTCACTGAAGTCAAATAAGAAATAAGGAAGGTCCCGTCAGTCTCTGCTAGCACAGGACCTGCATAGAGAAATAAAATGTGATCACAAAGACGACCTCCGATTTAACCCTCCTCCTTGCAGTCACAAGACACACACACACGTGCGCGCGCACACACACACACACACACACACACACACACACACTCACAAATACATACATACATACACACTCACCCATTCACACACACACACACACACACACACACACACACACACACACACACACACACACACACACACACAGATGAATTCTACGGACACTAACAATTTGGTTTTGAGTTGAATGAAACAGCGGATAGCTCGGTAACCTTCACAGGCTGGACAAACAATGCGGCCGTCAGCTCCACATCGCTCGCATCTGAAACACAAACACATTGAGGAATGAACCAATCTTGTCTCAGAATACTGAGGTGTGAATCGGTCTTGTCTGACAATACTTGTGCAAAGGCCAGTGTTGTTTGAAAACACACTGGTATGAACCCATCTTCTCTGAACGCACTGCACACTTGCCTGACAATAGTGCAATGTAAACCAGTCTTCTCTGAAAAGATACAGGTGTGAACCAATCTTGCTGGCAATACTGAGGTATGAATCAGTCTTGTCTGAAAAGATACAGGTGTGAACCAATCTTGCTGGCAATACTGAGGTATGAATCAGTCTTGTCTGAAAATAACTGGTGTGAACCAGTCTTGCTGGCAAAACTGAGGTATGAATCAGTCTTGTCTGAAAATAACTGGTGTGAACCAGTCTTGCTGGCAATACTGAGGTATGAATCAGTCTTGTCTGAAAATAACTGGTGTGAACCAGTCTTGCTGGCAATACTGAGGTATGAATCAGTCTTGTCTGAAAATAACTGGTGTGAACCAGTCTTCTGGCAAAACTGAGGTATGAATCAGTCTTGTCTGAAAATACTATGTTCTATACCAATCATGTCTGAAGATGCTCAGGTATGAACTAATCTTGTCTGAAAATAGTTTGAAAGTGAGGTGACTATACCCAGTGTAAGGAGATGAAGTGATTGTTCATTCTTCCTTTTCACTGTCTTGAATGTTGTCTGTCTTGCCTGAAGAAGACCAAAGAGGTCGGAACACATGGAGTTTTGTCTTGTACTTTTGTTTGTCTCTTTTGTTCAGTGGAACAATAAATCTTTTAAGTTTGCCTCAAAATACTCAGGTTTGAATCAACCTGATCTGAAGTTACTCAGGTATGAACTAATCTTGTCTGAAAACAATAAGGTATGAAGTGATCTTGTCTAAAAATACTCAGGTATGAACCAGTCTTGTCTGAAAATACAGATGTATGCACCAATCTTAGATGGAAGAACCAAATCGAAACAAAAAATTGCCTGAAAGTATTGTGGCATGAACCAAACTTGTCTGAAACAACACTGAAGTATGCACTGACCTGGCATCAAACAATGTTCTACAATAGCTATAGCTGAAAAAAGGACGAGAAGAATCTCACGCTTCAAAGTGTGTGTCATTGCAGCTGGAGCACATTGCCATTCCCTCTGCCCCCTCTGCCCCCTCCTCCCCCACCGCCATAGATGTCAGCCCCGAACAGTGACGACACACGTGCCGACCCCAACCTTTGCACACATGGCACCGAACGAATCCCCGACCACAACAGTAGTGACACGTCTGCAACACACAGCAGAGAGACATGACATTCACAAGGGATAAACACAAACCATGAAATGATGAAGACAAACCCTAAAAGAATAAAACCTTATTGTAAAAGAATAAACAACACTGTTCATACTAAAGTCTGTCCCAACATTCACTTTTATATTTCTCAGTGTGAACAACACCTTAGCAAACTGGGAATCCCTAACTTTTTTTTTTTCCAGAATAAGGGGAGCTAAATCAGTGCCTTCTATCTCCTCAATTCAGATTCCCAGAGTGATGTTCTTTGACATGCATATCACTTCAAATCACTGCTGGTCCAAAAAATCTGCCTCAATTTCAAACTTATGGTCAGGATATTATTTATGAAACCGAAGTAAAATTTGGGGGCTTTTATCTTACGCCAAAATCAAACTGCAAAAAACAGTTTGACACCATGTTATCAAAAGCAATGAAAAGTGTGAACTTTATAAAGATAGTAAGTAAACAAACTTGTGGTCAGGACCCAAAAACTCATGTCCATCTTGCAATTTCACTTGTTTGATCTAGATTAATGTATGGTTAGGAGGTATTCTTTTCTGCTCCTAAGACGTTCCTAAACAAATTACAAAGCTCAGATAGCAAAGCTGTTAAACTGGCTTTGGGTGTCCCTTTTCATACCAGCACAATGAAATCGTATAGAATGGCTGATGTTTTACCACTTGATAAAATGAGAAAGCTGACATCAGCAAAGTATGTAAAAAGAACAAACACCATTGAAAATTCACTTCAAGCAGAAATAGGCATAAGATCTAATATCGACTATTCAAAGGAAGCAAGGAATAAAAATAAGTTACAGACTATAGCACATTATGTCTCTAAATTATTAGAAGACTCCAATATCACCCCGAAAGTGTTGCCCCCATGATGAATGTCATGCCTATTCCTTGGGAATTAATGAAAGGTAGTTTTGACTTTGATTACACAGATATACGAAAAGATGACAATCCAAATATTTGAAGTACAACAGTTATAACATATGTATCTGAAACTTATTCTGATCATCTTAAGGTTAATACTGACGGTTCTGTGCTAGAAGATCATCATGTGGGCTCTGGCTTTGTTATTCTATCTTTAAATGTTGAAAAGTCATATCATCTTGGCAAAGACATTTCGATTTTTACAGCAGAACTAATAGCTATTCTTCTTATGACTCTGTCATATTTGATTAATCTACCACTAAATCTATTAAATATTCTTTTTTGTGTGTAGATTCTAAATCAGTCTTGCAATCCTTGTTTCATCATTTAATTACAAGAATAATGTTATCTTTGAAATCGAATATTTAATTCATTGCATTCAAATGAAAGAGTTCAGAGTTGACTTTTGTTAGACACCATCCCATTGTGGAATTTATTACAAGGAATATGTTGACCGTCTCGCAAAAAATGGGACGAGAAACACTTTGAATGCCATTGAACTGCCTTGCAGTTTATCTTCAGTAGAAATGAGTAACATAATAGAACATGAAACGATACGACGTTTTTTTTTTTCTTCTGGGACAAAGTATTTTTCATTATTGAATACTCCATGTGAAAGTAGATGAATTGTTACCTTGTTGTGCACACTTTTGTTAAATGCTTTGACAACAAAGTACTGTAAAGACATTAAGTTAAGTGTGTCTGCTCTGCAGAACTGACAATTGAGCATATACTAACAAAGGTGCTTCAATGAAAACTTTCCTACCTCCAGAAGTCATAGAACATATGTTGCCTGTTTCTAATATGAAGTTATTTTGGGATCATTTTAATCTTTTCAACTTTTCAATATTTAGATTAGCTAGTTACTTGTTAATCTTTTCAACTTTTCAATATTTAGATTAGCTAGTTACTTGTTATGTAGTCCTATTGCTTGTTTCTTGTAGTAACTCTCTCTCTCTCTCTCTCTGTCCGTCTTTCTCTCTCTCTTTTCTTTGTCCTTCCCCCCCCCCCCCCCCCCCCCCCCCCTGTTTACAAAAAACTTTCATGATGTTGAAAAATTATCAAATTTTATGTTTCTGATGCTAAGACTTTAAATACAATAACCAACTAACTCACTTCAAATTTGTGAG
>JADBJO010010370.1:60000-73449 GCA_016801955.1 Conus betulinus
TATGATCACAGACACATCACCCCAACACATTAAAATACAGCCCCTAATATAACTGAACTGACAGTCTGAGCATTGGAACGTTGGATGCTGTTCATACGCAACACCACAATATACTACAATATACACTATAACTCAACTGACAATCAAAGTGTTGGAAGGGTTACAATGTTTGTGACTATACACAAAGCACCACAACATACCATACTATAACCCACAACATAACTGAACTGACCGTCAGGGCATTAGAGGGTTTGACGTTGTTGATGACCATGGTGTTGATTGGCTCCTTGCCAGACACAACAGTCGCTCTGCACATGCTCAGTGACCACCCGACGACACACATCCTCCTCCGGCACCGGCACGCTGTAACAGACAGAAACACAACAGGCAAGATCATTGTCTGTATGATCCTGACAGAAACAAAACAGGCAAGATCATTGTCTGTATGATCCTGACAGAAACACAACAGGCAAGATCATTGTTTGTATGATCCTGACAGAAACACAACAGGCAAGATCTCTGTTTGCATGATCCTGACAGAAACACAACAGGCAAGATCTCTGTTTGTATGATCCTGACAGAAACACACAACAGGCAAGATCTCTGTTTGTATGATCCTGACTGAAACACAACAGACATGGCCACAGGTTATACTAATCTGACTGAAAAAAACAACAGACATGGCCCACAGGTTATACTAATCTGATTGAAACACAACAGACATGGCCACAGGTTATACTAATCTGACTGAAACACTACGGACATGGCCACAGGTTATACTAATCTGACTGAAACACTACAGACATGGCCACAGGTTATACTAACTGACTGAAACACTACAGACATGGCCACAGGTTATACTAAGCTGACTAAAACACTACAGACATTGCCACAGGTTATACTAATCTGACTGAAACACAACAGACATGGCCACAGGTTATACTAATCTGACTGAAACACAACAGACATGGCCACAGGTTATACTAATCTGATTGAAAACACAACAGACATGGCCACAGGTTATAGTAATCTGACTGAAACACAACACAGACATGGCCACAGGATATAGTAATCTGACTGAAACACCACAGACATGGCCACAGTCTGTACCATCCTGACTGAAACACCAGACATGGCTACAGTCTGTACCATCCTGACTGAAACACCACAGACATGGCCACAGTCTGTACCATCCTGACTGAAACACCACAGACATGGCCACAGTCTGTACCATCCTGACTGAAACACCACAGACATGGCCACAGTCTGTACCATCCTGACTGAAACACCACAGACATGGCCACAGTTTGCACCATCCTAGCAGGTTTGAGGTGGATGTATGATGTGATGTTTGAGGTGGATCTATGGTGTGGATCTGAATCACACAGCAAATAGGTTTGAGGTGGATCTATGGATGAATCTGGCACACACAGCAGACATGTTTGAGGTGGATCTATGGCATGGATCTGTCACACACAGCAGACATGTTTGAGGTGGATCTATGGTTGAATCTGGCACACACAGCAGACATGTTTGAGGTGGATCTCTCTGCGCGCATCTGGATCATACAACAGATGTCTCGACTGTTCATCATGTCAGTTTGCCAACAACATCATAACAGTTGACGCATGAGCCCCATCTCGGAATGGATGCAGCTCAAGAGAGCTAACTTTTTTCCCCCTTTGTTCACTAATAAACTGCACGATATAAAAAAACAGGTGATGTAAAATGGCAATTTGTGACAGCTAACCGAGGCAGCGGCCACCTGTTGCCCTGACCTGTCAGCTCTGACAGACAGAGCTGTGCTGATGACTTTCACCTTTTGCTGCCACAAACTGTTGCCCAAAACTGCCAGGAAAGATGACTTGTGCGTCACATAACCATTCTCCATCATGTATACATCTATGATGTATGTACAAGCAACAGACATCTCTGACTATCTATGTAGACAACCATGATGAGATGAATGTGCTCTACGTACTGTGTCTATGAACAGAAAAGCGTGAGATGTATATGCATTTATGTGCTGTGTCTAATAGGAACCAGCAAGAGATGTATGTGTGTCTATTATTGAGTCTGAGTGGACAAGCCTGAGATATATGTGTGGCTATGTGCTGTGTCTACAAGCGGACCAGCATAGGATGTGTGTCTATGTGCTGTATCTATCAGCAGAACAGCATGAATTGTAATGAATTGTATATGTGTCTATGGGCTGTCTATGAGCAGAGCAGCATAAAATTGTAATGAATTGTATATGTGTCTATGTGCTGTCTATGAACAGAGCAGCATGAATTGTAATGAATTGTATATGTGTCTATGTGCTGTATCTACGAGCAGACCAGCATGAATGGTATGTCTGTGTGCTGTATCTATGAGCAGAGCAGCATGAATTGCAATGAATTGTATATGTGTCTATGTGCTGTGTCTATGAACAGAGCAGCATGAAATGTATGTGTCTATGTGCTGTGTCTACGAGCAGAGCAGCACGAGATGTGTGTCTATGTGCTGTGTATATGAGCACAGCAGCATGAGATGTGTGTGTCTATGTGCTGTGTCTATGAGCACAGCAGCATGAGATGTATGTGTCTATGTGCTGTGTCTATGAGCACAGTAGCATGAGAGGTGTGTGTCTAGGTGCTGTCTATGAGCACAGCAGCATGAGATGTGTGTCTATGTGCTGTGTCTATGAGCACAGCAGCATGAGATGTGTCTAGGTGCTGTGTCTATGAGCACAGCAGCACGAGATGTATGTGTCTATGTGCTGTGTCTATGAGCAGAGCAGCATGAGATGTGTGTGTCTAGGTGCTGTGTCTATGAGCAAAGCAGCATGAGATATGTGTCTATGTGCTGTGTCTATGAGCACAGCAGCATGAGAGGTGTGTGTCTAGGTGCTGTCTATGAGCACAGCAGCATGAGATGTGTGTCTATGTGCTGTGTCTATGAGCACAGCAGCATGAGATGTGTCTATGTGCTATGTATAAGAGCAGAGCAGCATGAGATATGTGTGTGTCTGTGTGCTATGTATAAAGAGCAGAGCAGCATGAGATGTGTCTGTGTGCTGTGTATAAGAGCAGAGCAGCATGAGATGTGTCTGTGTCTGTGTGCTGTGTATAAGAGCAGAGCAGCATGAGATATGTGTGTGTCTGTGTGCTGTGTATAAGAGCAGAGCAGCATGAGATGTGTGTGTGTGTCTGTGTGCTGTGTATAAGAGCAGAGCAGCATGAGATGTGTGTGTGTCTGTGTGCTGTGTATAAGAGCACAGCAGCATGAGACATGTGTGTGTGTCTTTGTGCTGTGTATAAGAGCAGAGCAGCATGAGATGTGTGTGTGTGTCTGTGTGCTGTGTATAAGAGCACAGCAGCATGAGACATGTGTGTGTGTCTTTGTGCTGTGTATAAGAGCAGAGCAGCATGAGACATGTGTGTGTGTCTTTGTGCTGTGTATAAGAGCAGAGCAGCATGAGATGCATTCATCTCAGCAGCTACGCTGGGTACTGAAGTAGGGAAGGGTGGAGATATAGAGGAGATGGAGGGAAAGGAGGGCAGTGACAGAGACAACCCAACCCACACCACACCACCGTCTCCATCTACAGGAAAATGAATGAAAGCATCCTGACCTCTTGACCTCCACGGGATGTGGCTCACAAGATCCATGGTGATGCTCCAGAGGTGGACGTGCCTTCTTCTCTGTCCACACAGAGGGTCAGGGGTCACGGCTTGATCATGTCACCGACGTCAATACAGACACCGATTACAGTCATACAATTCACTTTTCAAAATATTAACAGGAAATGCTTTGGATCACCTAGAAAAACAGGGCTACAGAACTCTTTGAAGCTGAAAACCACACAGAGAAAAATCCTGAAAATGATGAGCATATGTAATGTATTACGTCTCATACTGACGACTGGCTGTACAGATTTGTTGTTTGAACCTATTTCATCAACATCATCAGAGTCATCATACTTTTTTTTTCCCCACAAAGTACAAAACTGTCAGTCAATGAAATGAACAGAAATCCTCACTTGAAGAAATTAGTCTGCTGCATTCAGTGCCTCTGCCCCAAATGACAGTGTGCTTCTTTTAAAAGCTCCCTTTTCTGAAAGCGTTCATGATGGCAAAGTTTAGAAAAGGGAAGATATTTCAGTTTACTCCATATATACCTGTAAATTCTGGCTGGAGGTATGACTACACTTTAATTTCTATAAAGGGGTATAAATAAACCTTGCACTGAATTTGTATCTATTACACTGAATAGGCGTTTATAGGTGTCTTGAAATGAATCAACAAAAAACGGTAATATACGTCTGCTGAATAAGCAGATGTTGTCACAAAAATACCAACACAGACATCTTTCATCTTAATGTTTCAGCAACACAGTTCATATATGACACGTCAAACAAAACTATCAGCATCATCTTCTTTTTCAGTGGTTCTTCGCATATACTCACATCAACAGAAACATCTACTGCATCAATTCATCAGCAGATCACTAGTTCCAGGCTCTGCAGACATGAATGCTGCATAAACTTGTGCTTCATGATGCACACGAAACACACAAGTATATACTTACACTCCTTACATACGATAGCCCTTTTACATGCAAACACTTTATACATCATACAGATACCTTCCTACATCTGTGTGAGATCTAAGCAAACGAAGAATACCAGGTGCCACAAAACTGTCCATACTAGGGCCACAAGGACATGTCCCAAGAAGGTAACTGACAGGTCTGTGCTCATGCAGTGGTTGAAAATACATGCACCCCCCCCCCCCCCCCCCCCCCCCCCCCCCCCCCCCCGTTCCCTTCCCCCTCCCAGACATCCCTTCCCCCTTATACAGTTTATAAGATGTGTCCAAGAGGTCAGCTGACTTCTATGTCTATACGCAGTCTGAAGGACATGTCCTCTCTGGGGTCAACAGACTAATGTCTGCACTATGGTCTGTAGGACATGTCCTCGCAGAGGTGAACAGACTAATGTCTGTACTATGGTCTGTAGGACATGTCCTCTCAGGGGTCAATAGACGAATGTCTGTACTATGGTCTGTAGGACATGTCCTCTCAGGGGAACAGACTAATGTCTGTTCTATGGTCTGTAGGACATGTCCTCTCAGGGGTCAACAGACTAATGTCTGTACTTTGGTCTGTAGGACATGTCCTCGCAGGGGTCAACAGACTAATGTCTGTACTATGGTCTGTAGGCCATATCCTCACTGGGGTGAATAGATTAATGTCTGTACTATGGTCTGAAGGACGTCCTCTCAGGGGTGAACAGACTAATGTCTGTACTATGGTCTGTAGGACGTCTCAGCAGGGGTGAACAGACTAATGTCTGTGCTATGGTCTAAAGGACATGTCCTCTTAGGGATGAACAGACTAATGTTTGTACTATGGTCTAAAGGGACATATCCTCTCAGGAGTGAATGGACTTCTGTGTCTGTACTATGGTCTATAGGACATGTCCTCTCAGGAGTGAACAGACTTCTGTGTCTGTACTATGGTCTAAAGGACATGTCCTCTCAGGAGTGGATGGACTTCTGTGTCTGTACTATGGTCTAAAGGACAGGGGTAACTGACTTTTGTCGAAGTCACAGTCCTCATAGCCCCAGATGGTGGGCATGCCTTCTATGTTGGGGTCAGGAATTTCTGGCTCCTCCTCCTCCCCCTCAAATGGATGTGGCTCATCCCCTTCCCGCCATTCCTCCGGTACCCCATCTTCCAGTCCTAGGTGCCAGGCTGAAACGTCAACACCAAATCACCGTTTCAATAAATCATCAGATCACCAAGTTATATAAACATCAAGTTATCACTTCAGAAACTAGTTTTACACAGGCAGGACACAGAGATGTTTTCAATTATGTCAGACCATGGAGGCAATAATGCCCTGTACAGGCATCATACACTGAAATGTTCTGAATGTTACACAAAATGATGGCCAAGATAAAGTGGTATTGCAGACTGTTGTTATGGTACATCAACATTGCAGATTATGCATGAGAAGATGGACATGGTAAAAATTTACACACACGAAAGATAAAATTCTGTTTGGGGTTGTACATACAGGAGATTAATGAGTTCTGGTGAACAGCTATCAACATACATGTGTGTGTGTGTGTGTGTGTGTGTGTGTGTGTGTGTGTGTGTGTGTCTAATGTGTGTCTATATATAGTTTGACAAGGAAAATCCTGATGGACGGGAGTGCTTGTAGTTGCTGACTTCAACAATTCCAGCCAAACCTGAAAGTTACCAGCACGCAGCCTGTCCTACCAGTGAAGTGAAGATGCTCAAGTACTGCCACAGCAGCCACTTAATCATGCATGACCCGCTGTGTACAACTTGCAGTGATCAAACCGTGGTGCTGCTACTGCCATGGTTTACCGACAGTGAGTGAAAGCCGTGTGACCAGTGTTAAAAGGAGGCCAAGGCATGGAGAACACAACCACTTTACAGGGCTGCCTTAACTGTGCCAACTGGTTTGTGCTCAGAGTGACAGTGGCTGACTTTGATGAATAGACTGACACTGTGACATTTCACATTAGATTCTGTGAACAGCTGTGTCTTCTTCTTGTACCAATCTGCCATAGTGATGGAAACAGTGAATCTCAGTTCAGTATTAGAGCAGAATAAGTCACCAAAAATCAAGCATATAAAGAGATGAAATAAGAAACTGTAAAGAAAAAAACTAGACCTTGCCAAGTAAATGTTAATCAGGCAAAGTATACTGCATAACTAAAGCAGCAGAACTATGACGAGTTTAAATCTAGCACCATCTCAAAACTGAACAACAATGTTATGACAAAGAGCCACCAGGAGCAGAACTCACACAAACTTAAACTATGTACACCTCAAAACTGTACAGTACTTTTCCTTTGGTAATGCCAGTGCTGTGTAGAAAAAAAACCAACAAAATTAATTTAAAGAAAAGAAGTCCTGAGACTGTCCTGAACAAACCAAAACCAATATCTGGTAATGATGGCTTTACTGTCCCTGACAAGTTAATCCACTTTTATGGTAGATTTGGCAGACTGAATACCACTTCAGTGCTTAAAATGGACACCACTGGCTTGATACTCCACCCTTGGTAGCAAAGGAAACAGCCATTGAAAAGAAATTTCAGGCACTAGAATATCAAGAAAGCTTGCTTGCAGGTCAGATTGAGAATTATTATCTATTCTAGTGTATGTATGTATATATGTGAGACACTTTGACACTTTGATATTTTATTGTCATTACCAAAGAGGTCTTTTGTATATGTGGTGTGAGAGAGAGAGAGAGAGAGAGAAAGACGGAGAGAGAGAGCGAGAGAGAGAGAGAGAGAGAGAGAGAGAGAGAGAGAGTGAGGATCAGATTTTGAGCTTGTTACCCTTTTTTTTAGATTGCTTTCACTGATTTTTCTTAAAGGCTCTCTTTCACAAAGTCCCATCATGCTTCAAATATGCAATCATTTCTCCCTGTTCCAAAAACAAAACAAAAATGAAAGAAGAATACCACCGCCACCATAGCACGCCACCGCTACCACCACCACCAAGAAGAAGAACACAACAACAACAGTCATGCAAAAATGACTACAAACCTATATAGCAATGACATCTACAGTTAAGAAAGTTTTTGAACATCTTGTACTTTTATCGTTTGTAACCTGCGATTGTGTAACGACACTGATGTCGACATCAGTTCGTGTCACTAGACTGCAGACTTCCAGGACCAATAGACTTCCAGAAATAAGACCTGCATTTGAAGCATCGTCCTTCCCAGATGTCTTATATCCCTTGCTGTCCACAACAAGACCCCAGACTGGCCGTCAGCCTGTTCCAAACAGTCATGACCATAGCAGGGGGCAAAACTATGCTTTCACGAGCATTCCCATGACTCCCAGCTTTATGGTGACCCCTGGCAGGGAGGGTAGGTAGTTGGTCAGCTGCCGCAGAGAAGGAAGGAAAACATTGGAGACTACTGACGTGAGTTGTGGATCATTCATGTCGGCTACCGAGTTGGAAGGGAGGACATGGAATGTCTGGAGGTTGTTTTGTGCTGATGCTTGGAAGGCTGCAGGTGAAGTGGTAACAGCAGTTGACTTATTCACATTTCATCTTCTTTTTGTGTCATTTTTAAAGCCACTACATCCAATCCAAAAACAGCGAGTCTATCAAAAGAACCAGTGATCCAAGCCGCAACAGAAAGAGTGTAACGTCCAGGTATGCTGTCAGAAACCAGATCTGCCTTTGCTGCTTTGCTGCTCATTATCCTCCTGCAGTGGCTCCAGCAACATGCAGTATAGAGCGACTCTTTCCTTAAAATTCAATCAAAGTGCATGTGGGGGGGGGGGTGTGTGTGTGTGTGGTGTGTGTGTGTGTGTGTGTTGTGCGTGGTATGTTGTTTGTGCAAGTGCTTGCGCATGTGTGTCTGTGTGTGTGTACGCGTGTGTGTGTGTGGTGTGCACAAATGTGTTCATGTTACATGTGTGTGCCATGCATATTAGTGTGTGTGGTGTGGTGTATTATGTGTATGTGTGCATACAAAGTGGATGTGTTTGTGTTTGCAGGTGTGTGTGTGTGTGCTCGCACATGCGTGGGCACACATGCATGTGTGCGAGTGTGTGTGTATGTTTGTGCTGTGTGTGTGTGTGTGTGTGTGTGTGTGTGTGTGGTGTGTGTGTGTTTTGTGTGTGTGTGCATCTCAGTGTATGTGTGGTGTATGTGTTTGTGTTGTGCGTGTGTATGTATATGTGAGAGAGAGAGAGAGAGAGTTTGACTGACAAAACAGATGTGTGTGTGTGTGTGTGTGTGTGTGTGTGTGTGTGTGCGTGCGTGCGTGCGTGCGTGTGCGTGCGTGCACGCATGCGTTCGTGCGTGTTCACGTAAATGAAGAAAAACCTGATATCATCCACACTATCTGTGCCACAACCACAACAACAACTGCAGATATTCAAACCTCCTCGCTCAGCAAACCACAAAGATGACACCACAGTGTACCATCAACTGGTATCGGCACTTTCTCTGAGCGAGCCGAACTTGGCGGTGTAAACCGCTGTGTCAGTCATTGATGTGTTGAAAGTGTCACTGTGCTTGACCCAGTCCCCCAGTCCTGTATTTCCGTATGTCGACACGCTCCGTTTGGCTCGCGTCCACAAACAGTCGTTTACTCACTGTCCATCGTCCACGACGCCCATGCAAGTAGTCCAGTTTTTTCCAGCTCTGCTAAAAAAATGTTTTCAAATTATAAAAAAAGTTTGCTATCCATATGCACAAGGCTATAGAAAAAAAAGCGTGCGAGAGATTGAGAGTGTGTGTGAAAGTCTTACGTTCTCCCTCCATGGCTGATGCCATCAAATCCTTTATGCCCCTCCCAACTCTTTGATCACAGGTCAACCGCCACCGCGCGCCTCTGCTAGGATAGTTAGTTCACTGGCTTGGAGTTGCCTAGCCTTCACCTTTTCTTCTTTTACTCATTCATGGCCACCACGCCATAATTAGGATTTTGCTGAGAATCAGTATGATGATCCATATACGCATTTTGAAGCCTAGATATATTTGAGCCAGCATATATGAATTTTAAGCGGATAATTTGATCAAAAGAACCCCCTCTCCCTCCCTCCTCCCAATCATTCATCACACTTTGTTTCATTTTATTATTCACTTAGCTGACGTCACATGTCAGGTCTCTCACACAGCACCATGACCCTATCTTTGCCACCAGGTGGTCTCCACCAATAATATTCTCTTGTCAGTGTCAGTTAGTCTGGCATGGAACCGACCTGACATGTACCTTGATGAGCATGAATGGAAGAAAATTAGCTAAATCAACTCTCCAAAACCAAAACACAATAAAAATTTCTCAAATCAATCTAATTGTGCCTGTTATGAGGAAAGACTTGGTGAATGAATGATTGGTGTGCAGTCCTGTACACATATCTTTCGAACACCCTTTTTCTCCTCGAACTCATTGAGAATAATAACCCATCACTGAAACTTCCTCTTTAATCAATTTCCAGCCTAAACTTACATAGGTTGAGTCTGTTGAGTCTTTTGAAGTGCGCTACTATTTATTAGCTCTGTGATTGTATGTAACAGTTACTCCCTGATTTGCCCAAGTTTTGCCAGCAATTGAAATGATACTGGCCGCTGAAGCCACTTGCCAACAAACTTTTTCATGGCAGTTTGTTCATAACTATAGTTAGGTGGGTATAGGCAGGCTACTACAAGAGGTATTCAGTGGTGCTGTAAACTCCTGACCTTTTTTCGAAATTTATAAGTTGAAGTACTCCCCAAAAATTCACTTTTTTGTGATGAAAATCATTTCAAACTCGGGACATAATTCTTGGATCACCGCCAATGAAAGAAGAAAGAGGAACAAAAGGAATCCTTCCATCTTCCCATACCCATAACAACATGCATTAGATAATACTACAAGCTGTTTGTCTCGCATGATGTATGGGGACCAAACTAGTGAAACACCCTGCACTGTATATTTGTTCCCCTGCTAGAGCAATCAGATTGCAATTGAAAAAACAAAAAAAATCTTAAAAATCAATGTTATATGGCGGAAGAACAGCTGCCAAATGTTACTGGGAACTACCTCATTTATGTTCATTTCTGTATATGACTGATAAAAGCGCCCCTTCATCAGATTAATTTTTGTCTTCTTTTTTTTCAGGAGGCAATACATCATAAGTTATGTTTTTTTCTCTACATTGCGCATTTTCTCAGGCACAGTGTTTTTGTAGTATGAATAACATACAAATTTGATTTAGTAGGCAGCAACTGTTAATGTGAAATGTATTCTTTGGCTGAATGCAGCCTAAGTCAGTGTATGTGTGTGTATGTTGGACAGCAATTGCATTTCAGAAAACAGTTGAAACGCTGCAGGATGTTGCTGATGTTAGAGTGACAAAGAAAGACAAAGAGGCGGGATCTCAGCAAGGAGGAGACTACGGAGTGAGGAGGGTTTGAGGTGCTAGAGGGGAAGAGGGCGCTGGGGGACCATTCGAAGGGCAGGAAGAGGGTGCCGTGATGTGTGACGGCAGTGGATGCGGCACGTGGTGGGGAATCCGACACTAGGGAAATTTGCACACTCAGTAACATCAGTCCTTACAACTCACCACAGCAAGCACACCCACATCTCTACCACCCATACACCTACCACACACAGCATCACCACAGTACCACACACAACACCACACACACCACACACACACACACACCCACTCAGGCATCACACTCCAACACACACCACACAACACGTACGTGCACCACACACCCAACCACAAACACCACCACACACCCCACCTCCACACAACCCACACCCACACACACACTCACACACACACATGGACCCCTATATGCCTAACCTGAGCATTAATTCTTGCAGCTTGTTTGCTCATCTCTGACACCACCAGGGAAATAAACATTACTCTTGACAGTTTAAGTGAGCAATACTATAACTTTTCTTTTACAGAAAACCATATGCAAACAACATATCAAATAGAACAGTACATCCTCCTTCCACTTATCCACTGCACCCCCCCCCCCCCCCCCCCCCCCCCCCCCCCCCCCCCCCACCCCTCCCCCCCCCCCCCCCCCCACCATTCCCACTTTACTGCTACAACTTACTGGTGGGTTCCGCCAATTCAAATAGTGACGGCAACGGCTGCTGAAGGATCCACAGACCGTCGTTACATGCTTCTAGTGGACTAGGTAGAAGGGGAGCGATGAAAATTGTGTGTTGTATGTGTGTGGGAGCTTGTGTGAGGGGAGGAAAGAAAGGGTGGTGATGTGTGTGTGTGTGTGTGTGTGTGTGTGTGTGTGCAAGAGTGGATCAGGAACAAGGGTACTACCGAAAAAGGGGGATACAGGACATGCGGAATACGACACCTTCCAATGGGAGCAACACGAGGTCTCTTCGTACAAGTGAGAGTAAACTTATGTGGATTCAGTACTGCATTGCCTGGAAATAATAAGCTATTTAGCTCGCATAAAATACCACATCTATGCTAGGAAAAACAAAAGACTTCAAGACAAGTAACAGCACATCATAACAAGGGTCAAAATCCATGCGGTATCACTTCTACTAGCCAAGCTGAGGATATGCGGGTTTTCTATTCTACAACTGATAGAGGAGGGTGACGGATCAGTGCAGGATTTAGCTGCTATGTTTAACATGAATCACACTGACAATGAATAAAATTCACTATACCAGCGCCACAGGCCACTAATTAGGATATTGCTCCTGAATCAGTAATACCAATCTCCAGATAGCATTTTGAGCGCCAAAACATAACTTTTTGCTGGCATTTGATATCCCCGCCAAACTGATACTTGATCAAAAAGAACAAGCCCATTCACCAAGCATTGCACTGGTCACTTTTGGGGATTTCCTAACTGACGAATTCAGGCACAATGCCCGGTTCCAATACATGACCTCTTCATACCCCTTAGCTGGAGGACCCCTGACCATTCTGCCGGCGCTCCTCAATCTAGCTCCCTAGTGCACGCATCACTACTCTTTTTGGCAGACCAAAAAAACAGTCCAGCTAGGGTCCCCACACCCGCACTCCACCCCCAAGAAAGTCCATCCTTCCGTTGTATTTTAATCTGGTCCTAGCCTGGAACCGTCCTGGCTGTGTACCTTATGGGCGCCTGAAAGAAAAAGAAAGGACATTGAATTGCCCCCACGCGCACATACTAACAATAGTCCTCAAAACCAATCTAAGTAGTGACTTTCTATAAATTCAATTTGACTTCTCAAAATAAGCATCGTGGGCATGTATTTGTCCTCCTTGTTTTCCCCCCTCCCTGCGTGCTACAGCCCTCAATACACACGACTTTTCTCACCTTGTTCGTCTAGAATTGATGGTCTCTAGTGTTAATTCCTTTTTTAGACTATGCATTCATGTGGTATATGTCAACACACACCCCAACTTTTATCCTGTCTAGCGGAAGTTTCCTTCTAGTTGTCACATTTCATTTCAGCAGTGTCCACTAAGAACATTACAAAACAATAGAACAACCTATAATCTTATCTTACATAAATGCCGGCATTGTGTTAGTTATAATATATATATTATACATCAACCCGAGTCCACCCTCCCCCCAACCCCCTAAAACACACACACACACGTGAAATAAACCATTAAAATCCTGCAAGACAGGAAACATTACGTAGATTATAGTATTGACTATATCTGTCAATTACTAAGTCTGGTTTCACATTGATTTGGCATAAAATGTTGCTGCGTCAGAACACGCACAAGAGTTCCAAATCATCCCTCCGATATTATGTCATGTTGTGTTTGATTTTTCTTGCCTCCTGAATAGTTTCTGTTTAAATAGCCGGTGATTCGGCAACAAATACTGAATTAACGACCTCGACTTATGGATCTGATAACACACAGCACACACATCACACACACACACCACACACAGCACACAACAGAATAAGCTTTTGTAC
>JADBJO010010371.1:0-2500 GCA_016801955.1 Conus betulinus
CTGATACGAAAAGAGACATAAATATGTCTGCGCAAAGAGAGAGAGAGAAGAGAAAGAGAGGGAGGAGGGAGGAAGGAGAGAGAGGGGGAGAGAGGAAGGGGGGGAGTGAGAGATAGAGAAAACAGAGAGACAGAGAGAAGAAGAAGAAGAAGAAGATGGGAAGAAGAGGAGGATTAAGAGGAGGAGGAGGAGGAGGAGGAGGAGGAGGAGGAGAAGGAGAGAAGAAGAAGAAGAAGAAAAGAGAGAAGAAGAAAGAAGAAGAAGAAGAAGAAGAAGAAGAAAGAAGAAGAAACCAGCCGCCGTGGCGCAAGTGGTTAGCGTCGCGGACCTTAATGGATGCGTTTCTGAGAGTGTTGCTCAAATTTCCTGACCAACACTGCAGGTGTCTGTATCTCTCGGGCCTGGTTGACGCCGGGATATATTATATAAAGGAAGCGTAGAGTACAGCCCTGTCATGTAGTCTCAGACCGAAATGGAAATCCGTAGCATCATCTTAATCATCATCATCCTCATTGTCATCGATCAGCATTAAAAAAAATGTCTCAAATTCTGTGGCCCTTCATGCCCTGCTCTCATGGTGACCTCAGTTTCGATGTCCTCTCCACGTCTGTGGCCTTGGTTTGGTTCCGTCGGGGTCACCGGTATCGGCGAGTCCATGGGGGCTGTCGTTGGACGGACGTGGTGGCGCCCTCCGGAGGGAGAGCTCACTCACGCCGGCTCCGCGACTAAGCAATTATTGTCGTCAGTAGGGGGCTTAGTAGGTGGTGTCCTGCGTATGTTAGATCAGAACAGGCGCCACTGAACACCACCGAAGTGACTCGGCAGCAGTGCAGTGTCTCCTCCGGTGGGTTGCCTCTCTTGACGACTTGACAGTGACTGCTCCCTGTGGATTGTCGGTGCCGGGGGCTGCGGCGGGGCCGACCGGGCTGTGGGCTGTGGACGGGGGTGTCGGAATGAGCGGCGTGGTGCACTGCCTCTGAGGTGGCGCAGAGATTGGGGGAGGAAGAAGGAAAAGCAGCCAAAGGAAGAAGGAAGAAGAGACAAAAGAAGAAGGGAAAGTAACGTTGCAAAAACTCCACCGAGCGGATGAATGCATGCGTGGACATTAGCCAGGGGTTGAGGAACAGGTCCAGCCGCTTTGGATCTGCTCTGTGTTCACTCCTATCTCATCTGCTGCTGCTCTGTCTGTCCGTCAGTCAGTCTGTCTGTCTGTCTGTCTCTGTCTTTGTTTCAGTCTGTCTGTCTATCTTTCTGTCTCTCTGTGTCTGTGTCTGTCTGTCTGTCTGTCTGTCTGTCTGTCTGTCTCTCTCTCTCTCTCTCTCTCTCTCTCTCTCTCTCTCTCTCTCTCTCTCTCTCTCTCTCTCTCTCTGCACGCATTACGGACTGGGATTTTCGTTGGCTTAATTATTTGTTGTTTGTTTGTTTGTATCCTCTGCAAACATATAAGACAAATAACATTGGAAAAATAGTTATATCTGCTTAAATGTTACTGGCAATCTTGCTTCTTGCTTGCAGATTATTTATTCTTGTAAAACTCTTAAATTGATTTCTTTTCCTTTGTTGTGTTGTCGTCGCCGTCGTCGTCGTTGTCGTCGTCGTCGTCGTCATTCTTGATGTAATTGTCCCTGTAGCCTTCATTTTCTTTTGGCAAGGGGAGTATACACTCTGTGTTTGTCTCTCCCTCTCACTCTTAGCTTTCCTCTCTCTCTCTCTCTCTCTCTCTCTCTCTCTCTCTCTCTCTCTCTCTCTCTCTCTATCTCTCTCTCTCTCTATGCCCCCACACCTCTCTCTCTCTCTCTCTATCCTTGGGTGAGTGAGTGTGTGTGTGTGTGTGTGTGTGTGTGTGTGTGTGTGTGTGTGTGTGGTGTGTGTGTGTGTGTGTGTGTGTGTGTGTGAGCGTGCGTGCGTATACAGTGCGTGTGCGTGCGTATGTGCGTGTGTGCATGCGTGCGTGCGTGTGTGTGGTGTGTGTGTGTGTGTGTGTGTGTGTGTGTGTGTTCGTGGGTTTGCGTGTCCATGTGGTGCGTGCGTGCGTGCGTGCGTGCGTGCGTGCGTGCATGTGTGTGTGTGTGTGTGTGTGTGTGTGTGTGTGTGTGTGTGTGTGTGTGTGTGTGTGTGTGTGTGTGTGTGTGTGTGTGTGTGTGTGTGTGTGTGTGTGTGTGTGAAGACTGAAGAAAAGGTCAGTGCCAATAGTCTACAGGCATATACATTATGTGCAAGTGCGACTTAAAGTATGTAGAATGTCATGTTTATATCATTTGCGATGTGAGAAACGGGAAGGGATGGAGGATCCTTTAGAGTCCACTTTTTTATACGCCTTCTCTCCATGGGATTTGATATTTGATTTACAGGAATCCAGGGATATACAGTAATTTCCCTTCGGATACATACATACATACATACATACATACATACATACATACATACATACATACATACATACATACATACATACATACATGCATACATACATACATGCATGCATGCATGCATACATACA
>JADBJO010010371.1:10000-12500 GCA_016801955.1 Conus betulinus
AAGGACCGTCACCCCAGGTAGAAACTGGACCAGGGCAAGGAGAGCGTGCAACTGCCGTAGGGCACGTGCTGGAATCTCGGCATGTTGTGTGTCGCTGGCACGTCTTCCTTTCCGCAGGTTGGCAGTTTCACACGTTCTTCTGCTGCCATGTTCCTGTGGTCCTGTTTGATACACCAGTAAGCCTGCACGCAGTCGTCTTCCGAATTCGAATCGCAGGAGAACTCTAAAACAATGTCAATCCGACTCGCACAGCAGCATATCCACGCCGTCTGACTGATGAAGTACCACCTTGCTAAATCCTATGTTTCTGTGCTTGTCTGTCTAACCATCTTTGAACCGGCCCGATCAGTCAAAGTAGCCACATAGTTCTTCACTACTCCCGTATCAAAGCCTGCTACTGTTTTTTTTTTCTATCGTGTATCATTGCCTATGTTGCTCACAGAGTGCTGGAATTCCTGATTCATGATGTCACAGTCAGGCTGATCAGAACGCGAAGGCCCAAGACTGTCTTGAACTTGCGATGTGTCAGACACGCTGTCAATGTGTGCAGGATTGACGTGTTGTTCAACATCATCATGTGTCGTACACTGCGTACTGGGGTCTTCCAGTTCCCTATCAAACAAGGACAGTTCGTTCACTTCACAAGCGTTCTCTGCACCAACCTGTTCCAGTCGTCTGTTTGGCCCTTTCTTGGTCACGTCGCACCTGGCTGGGCGGTTTCTTTCTGTATTGAACTCGCGTTGCTCGGTTCAACACAGTATCCGCCATTGTTGTTGTCACAGGGACGGTTGGCTTCAGACGTAGAACGACGACGGTGTTGCTGCCTTCAGCTGTAATGTTCCAGCTTGACACGGTGTTGATATTCAGCAGGGTGTTCAGAGCTGTCTCCGCAGTCGCTGGGAAATCCAGTAAGAGAGAGAGAGAGAGAGAGAGAGAGAGAGAAAGAGAGAGAGAGAGAGAGAGAGAGAGAGAGAGAGAGTTGGGGCCGGTGTCGCGTGAAATCTGGGGAACGTGATATCTGGGAAGGCTTCCCAGATATCACAGAGTTTTTTTTTGGGGGGAACGCGTTCCCAAAATGTACTGTGATATCTGGGAAGGCCCGTGAATGCCGTGATATCTCGGATCGTGGTCTTTCAGAGCTCAGAAGGGCAGAAAGAAAGACGACGAAAAAAGAATGGATTTTCAAGATAAGGTAGGAAAACAATTTATTTAGGTGCAGTTGCGATCTTTGGCCTTCTTGTCATTTTTTTTCGCACGCGTTCCCAGATTTACCGTGATATCTGGGAACGCGTTCCCAGATTTCGCGTTCCCAGATTTCACGATTGGAAGTGCAGATATCACGGTTCTCAGATATTATACGACACCGGGTTAAGGGTTGGGGGGGATGGGGGAACAATGATTCCATACAACATTAGAGTCCTATCATAAACCAACCAGTGATGGGCGGTGGCTGCTTTACGTCTTTCACCACGGGCACTTTTCTCGGAGGGATTTACATAGAGCTGTATCTGAAGTTTACGAGTATTAATCGTTTGTGACCATGCAGTGAGTTTACTGAGGCCGCTTTGCTATTTTCTGCTTGACCCTTTTTTCTTGTTCTCGTGCTTGATATTGTTGTTGTTGTTGTTGTTGTTGTTGTTGTTGTGTGTCGTCGTCGTCGTCTCTCCTCCTCCTCCTCTTCCTCCTTGTTTGTTCTTGTTGTTGTTGTTATTCTTCTTCTTCTTCTTCTTCTTCTTCTTCTTCTTCTTCTTCTCTTCTCCTCCTCCTCCTCCTCCCACCTCCCTTCTTGTTCTTCTTCTTCTTCTATTCTTGTTGTTGTTGTTGTTGTTGTTGTTGTTCTTCTTTCTTCTTTTCTTCTTCTTCTTCTTCTTCTTCTCCTCCTCCTCTTCTTCCAACTTCTTGTCCTTCTCCTTTTTCTTCTTCTCCTTCTTCTTCTCCTTCTCTTCCTCCTCCTCCTCCGCCTCCTCCTCCTCCCCCTCCTCCGCCTTCTTCTTCTTTTTTTTCGTTTTCCTCCTCCTCCTCCTCCTCCTCCTCCTCCTCCTCCTCCTCCCCCTTCTTCTTCTTCTTTTTTAAATAACTCGCAGTGGGGATGACTGAAGCTGGGTTGGGTTGGGGTTAGAAGGGAAGGTCTTCTCGTGAAAATCCTGTTACTTTGAACAAGTACTGGGCCTGTTCCCAGTGGGAGGGGGTCAGAAGGGGCGGAGAAGGGGGGAGAGGGGGGGGGGGGGGGGGGGGGGGTAAAGGTAGGGGAGATAACGCCTGTCTGTCCAATGAAAATAGACTTACCTTTTCTCAGTTTATGGATGAAACAATGGACCCGCAGGGTTAAATATTCGATTTATAGCGGACGATAGGGTAACGCAACACTAGTAATACAGTAAACAAACAAATAATTAAGTAAGCAAATAAAGAAAACAAATAATCAATCAATACACACATTCATGCATACATACATACATACATACATACGTATATACACACATGCATATGTACGTACACA
>JADBJO010010371.1:40000-50000 GCA_016801955.1 Conus betulinus
GTCATAAAAATGATTTACCAAAACTCCCGGGATACTATTTTCCTCCAGTGACTAATGCAGTGAAGAAAAATACTAAAACAAAAACTGCCATATATGTGTCGTGCAACATTTTGTACCAACCTGTTAAAACACCCTGTAACTCGACTGACAAACGCTTATATTCCTGCTGTATAGCAGTGAATATCAAGGGCCAAAAGTTTTACAAGTTGTGAACTGTTATTACCCAGATGGTGTGTCCAAGAAGGAAGCCGACTGGTTGTTTGATTTAGATTCAAACAAAGAGTGGATTATTCTGGGTGATTTCAATTCCCATCATGCTCTATGGTCCGAAAACTCTAAAAATATCACAAACAATAATGAATATCTCGCCAACACTATAGTAAAAATGCTAATCTAATCTAACGATACTGAATGACGGGTCTATCACCAGAATTGCTGATCGTTCTGATCAGAAAAATTCATCAATTGATTTGTCCTTAGTAACTCCGGGTATTTTTCCACTTTGCACGTGGAATGTCATTCAGTCACCACTGGGTAGTGACCATCTTCCTGTTGAAGTTCAGATCTTAGTGTGTCCAGAGAGAACTGAGCATATACCCTCGGACATACAAAATACAACGAAGATAAAGCCAACTGGGACCTTTTTGCCCAGACTCTAATTACTGGTTCTCTTAAGCTCAATTTTAATCATAACATAGAATCAGTAGAAGATCTTGAAAAACAATTATGTAGATTTACGAAATCTTATTCTGAGAGCAGCAGATTGTGCCATTCCAAAGATTAAGTTTAAAGACCATCCAAAGAGAGCTCTCAAACCCTTGGTGGAACTCCTCATGTGAGTTGGCCGTAAAAATGAAAACAGAGGCATTTCAAAACTGGATGAATAGTCGTCATTCACAGCCACCCCAAGTAGTAAACGAACTCCACTGTAAATACAAAATTGCTAATAACTATAGTAACAGAACAGTAGCTCTTGCAAAAAAAAAACAGTATTATGGTAATTTGATCATGACTTGCTCTAAACATCCACATGACGTTTCTAAATTATGGAAAGAAATTAAAAAAATCAAGGGTACATTTCATCTCTCCTCAGCCTGCTCTGCATGTTAATGATAAAATTTATAGAACTAACAAAGAAAAGGCTGAATTATTAGCAGAAACTTTTGCTTCAATGAGTCAGACTGAGTGTTTATCTCAATGAACAAATTCGTAGAAAGGAGTTTGAGGATAAATTCCAAAACATTGAGCAGACTAATATAGAAAGTAACACTTTTATATATAACACACAACTTAACAATGCATGAACTCTGTTTCGCACTTAAAACGTGTAAAACCGGGTAAGATATCCACTGGTTCGGATCCTATTTCCTATAACATGATTAAGCATTTTCCTGAGAGTCTGTTATCAAAGTTGTTGGAGTTCTTTCAGATTTGCTGGAATACTGGAATGCTCCCTACAGATTGGAAAAAAAAAAGCTACTGTCATCCCAATCCTTAAACAAGGAAAACCTAAAAAAACTCTTCCCTCTAGTTTTCGACCTATTTCTTTAACACCTCACATTGGAAAACTTTTTGAAAGAATCATGAAAAACAGAATAGAACATTTCCTTGAAAAAAATGGAGTCTTGCCTTTATTCCAGGCTGGTTTTAGGAAAGGTAGAGGAGTCACAGACCACATTGTCCACTTATCCTCAAAATGTGAAAAAAGCTCTTGCCAAGCGCGTCATTCGACCCTTGCAACGTTCTTTGATGTTCATAGAGCCTACGATTCAGTATGGCATTCTAAATTGTTGTTCAAAGCACATGAAGTAGGAATACGAGGTCGTTTTTTTTTCCAATTTCTAAAAGCTTTCTTATCGGACAGAACTATCCAAGTCAATCTACATGGAGCTTTATCAACTTCTAAGACTATTAACATGGGTGTTCCCCAAGGAAGTGTAATCGCTCCAACACTTTTCTCGCTAATGCTTTACGATATTAAACAGGTTAATACAAAAGGTGCCACATTAGCTCTATATGCAGATGATATTGCTCTGTGGAGAAATGTAAACTGCATTTTTTTCCAAACAACAAACCAAAAGAAAGAAAATCATTGAACAGTATCAGGAAATAGTTGACAATATTTTTCATTACATGAAATCAAATGGGTTTGGTTATCTGCTCACAAAACTGTCTTTGTTGTCTTTACAAAGAAAACAATTGCGTTTGAAGGCAGAGAAGCTATCTCTATAAGGGTTGATAATAATTTGATATACCCAAGCAAACAAGTTAAGTTTTCTCGGAGTAATCTTCCACTATAAACTTTTTTGGAGTAAACATATAAATTTCCTTGTAGAAAAGGCTAGAAAAAAAAATTGGTTTATTACGTGTTCTTTTCTGCCATACCTCTGATTAACTGGGGATCTAATCTCGTCTATGTCGCCTCAGGGTTAGTTCGTTCAATTCTGTCATATGGCCAAGAAGTTTTTTTTTACAGCTGGAAAGACAGATTTACACAAGCTTACCAGTATTGACTCGTTAGCCCTTTTAAAATTGCATAGGACCCCGATGGGCTTCAATTGATTTGACGTACAAGGAGGCTGGTGTGTTACCCTTAAATGAACACAGGCTAAGTTGCGCCTGTAATTTTACAGTGAGGGCTAGAACCATCCCAAATTCAGTAATGACTGAACTGGATGGCAGTACGTATATTTCAAGAGAGATCCGTAACAAATCGGTATACATGTCCCTAGGTGATTATGTTTTCCCCATTGTTTCAGAACTGCAACCTGTCTCTTGATGGTATTGCCCAGGTTCCATGTTGTTCATACCCTTCGTGGTTGTCAGAGCAGGCTGAAATAATCTACTCTTACGGAGATTTAAATAAAAAAGATAATCCTCTGTTACTATCATCCTATGCCAAAGACTTGATAGACAGGAAATACGATTCCCATCTACACATTTTCACGGATGGTTTCTTTTTTAGATTCTTCCGATGTTGGGGCTTCCTTTGTAATACCAGCGCTTAGCATCAGAAAGAAATTCCATATTACGAAAGGATGTTCTATATTTACAGCAGAGTTATTTGCTATTTTGAAAGCACTAGATTTTATACTTGACATGCCCGTTATACATAGACAATACTTATACTATCGGACTCAAAATCAGCGCTTACGGCTTTACATTGTCAATCAAAATCTAGTCGTTCAGACTTGGTGTGTGAGATCTTATTTCTCATTCATCAGTTAATAACCCGGGGTATCGATGTAACTCTGTTATGGGTTCCAGGGCACTCTAGTTTACGTGGCAATGATTTAGCTGACTTTTATGCTAAGGAAGCTGCAAGAAATAAATCTGATGTTTTTTTGAATTGTGATATCCTTCTTTCTTCATCTGAAGCTATCCACATTCTGACAAGTTCAATCTGGAACATAAGACAGATACAATATCTTGAAGATTCAGCTCGGAAGCACAGATGGGATATGACGAAAACCAACAAAGCAAATGCTGTAATCCTCCAGGGCCAATCCCAAATCGTAACCTTGTACATAGGCTGCGGGTTAATGGTTGGTTAGGTAGGTATTTAAAACCGGCACCTGCTTGTGCATGTGGTCAGACTCTCGATATCCCTCATTTTTTATTTGACTGTACTAGTACAAAAAATCACTTTCAGCCTCTTCATGATAAGATGAAGTCCTTCAAGCTTCCGTTGACTTTGTCAAGTGTTTTTTTAATCCCAGTTATGAGAACGGCTGGAGCCTGGCAATGTTGGCTGTTACTCTTATTAAATCTCATCCACTTGGAAGATATTTTTAATTCTTCCACCGCCCCACCACCCTCTCCTCGATCCTCGATGCCTCCCTCCCCCCTAACAGGTTTTTTTGTTTGTTTTTTTTTTTAGAACCAATTCGCGAATTTTTGAAACGTTAAAATCTTATTCAAAGCATATTCCATATCAGTATGGTTCGGCGTCTAATTTGCACGTAGAGCAAGGCTTTTTTCCCCCCCCCCCCCCCCCCCCCCCCCCCCATCTTCCTCCCTCCTCTTCTCCCCTTCCCCAATCTATATATACCCATAAGCTGTTCGACTCTTACGAGTAATATGTCAGCCAGTTCCATACTTTAATGACCCTTGACTACCATGTATTGGATATACATGTAGTCACACAGAATTGGTGTTTCTGAATTCCGGTATATATGGGCTCTGTGTGTGTGTGTGTGTGTGTGTGTGTGTGTGTGTGTGTGTGTGTGTGTGTGTGTGTGTAGTGTGTGTAGAAATTATCTCCTCTATAGGCTTATTGCTTTGATGTTTGGACAAACGAACGAATGAACGAATTTTAATGCTGTTAGGCTGTAAAAGCCCCTTAAGCAAATCGGCGGGATGTACAACAACAAAAACGCGACTCAATTTCGATTTTATTAACATGGAAACCACAGCAATATCCTGTTTTTTTTTCACTTTACGTGATGGAATCATGAACGAGAAAATGTCACTGGTGTTCATTGTCAGTTCTGTAGACGACGGTCACCCCAGGTAAAACTGGATCAGTCCGTGGACAGCGTGCAGCACATGCTTGGGTCTCTGCATGATTCGTGTTTCCGATGCGTCTTCCTTTCCAAATGCAGGACAATTTAAGACATTCCTCTCTTATGACATGTGTCTTTCTTCCTGGTTGTTAAACCAGAAAAAAAGCGATCGTCTTCCGAACACGGATCGCAGGAATATTCTTGAAGGTCGTCGTCTGATTCACACAGCAGCACAGTTACATCATCCGTTTGATGGAACACATCCTTCCGAAATACTTTTTTTGTCTATAGCTTGCTCCAAACTTGTGTCGATGTCCGACTGGTGGATTTCTGGGCCCCTGCTGTTGCGCACCGACGGATCGGGGTGCGAGCACCGAAGCGTATCCTGCGTATCCTGGATGTGTATGTGCGTGCGCGCGTATGTGTGCGTGCATGCGTGTGTTTATGAGAGTGAATGCATGTGTGTACGAGTGCCCGAGTATGAGTGTGTGTGTGTGTGTGTGTGTGTGTGTGTGTGTGTGTGTGTGTGTGTGTGTGTGTGTGTGTGGGCGTGTGTAAGTCTGTGTGTGTGTGTGTGCAAGTTTGAGTGTATGTGAGGGTATGGGTGTGTTCGTATTGAGATGCGTGTATTTGTGTATTTATGTAAGTGCGTACTTTTGTGTGTGTGCGCGCGGGCACGCGCGTCCGTATGTGTATGTGTATGTGCGTGAGTACGCACGCGCGCATGTGTGTGCGCTTGTGTGTGTGTATGTGTATGTGTGCGCGCGTATTTTGGTGTGTAGGGTTCGAGGTGAATAAGGAAAGCGGGGATTTTCATGCACTACTGACTGGATGCTTTTTTTTTTTAACTGACTTTTTTCAGTCATTATTTTGTAAGTCTCGCATGGCTCTCTGCACGTCGTTGGCCCCGTGCCATTGACGTCAACTGGCATCGCAGCCACATTCTTCTTCAGCCACCAGACTTGCATGCACTGCAGCAGATTTTTGCTTTATCTCCTGCTCTCTGTTGTCTCTCTCTCCTGCACCGAATCGAAAAGAATGCGTGAGGTGAAAAGGAGATTGGGGGGTGGAGGTGGTAGTGTGGGGGGGATGAAGGATGTATGTGTTACAGATGATTTAAATCAGTGCTTGTCTTCCATTAGCGAGATGCACGAGTTACGAGTCCTGATTGTTGGACAATGGGTTGAGATTTTCATTTTTTTTTTGTTTGTTTTGTTTTGTTTTTTGTTTGTTTGTATTGTTGTTGTTTTTGTTTTTGTATCATTTTTTTTAAATTTATATTCATGGCTGAAAATGAGAACTTTGATACAATAATGATGCAGCATAGGAACATGATTATACCACTCCTCTTCTACACGAGGTAATAATCTAACTAGAGTCCAAAAATGAGAGAACCCAGTAGAGAATTTTCACGCCATGCCTCATCTTTTATACTCTGATCATGTTCATGTCTACCTCTCTGACCATCTGTCGTCTGTTAATGCTCCATCCAGACTGGTCCCATAATCCGTAGTAACATTCGATCTGTCTCAAGCTGATACTTAAACAAAAAACTAGTTGCAAAGTAAGATGACTGCAGGTGGAAATCTATACGAATCTTCAATGAATGTTAGCGAACCGCCAAAACAAAGACGTGAACAAACGAGTCACAAGACAAAGTACAACGCGTTTCGACCTCTTAGGTCTTCTTCAGACAAGATACAAACAACTAGGACAACGAAAATGAACGAGCAAGACCTAAAAGGTCAAAACGCGTCGTGTTTTTTTGTCTTGTTACTCGTTCGTCCACGTTTTTCTTGGCAGCTCGCTAACATTTATTTAAGATTTGTTAAAAGAAAAACGTTTGTTCCTGCTTCTTTTTTTCGCTAGGCACCAACTCTCTCTTACAAGTCATTTTATTAATACATGCACACGGGCCGACTTATTATCAAATTTATGCAATATTCTTTGAAAATGTACTTAACTGTTGAAAATGCCTTATCTTACAGTTTGCAAAGAAACTGGACACAAGAGTCTGGAGTCAGTAACTCACGACGACCAGGCGAAAGTTTTATATTTTCATCACTGAGCCAGGTTCCATCTTTGCACCGAAGGTTTTGTTATAATCGTAAAAAAAAATGAGCAAGAAGGGTAACTCTTGTTCCTATGATGAAATGATTACAGGCCCGTAACTCCAAACGAATCCTGCTTCCGACACCAAATCACGTGGCAGAAAATGCCAACACTGAGTGCACAGAAACAAATGAGGAGGCCCCCTCCCCCCTCCCCCCCCATCCCCATCCCCCTCCCCAACCCCCTCAAAGGATTTTCCCGAGCTTAGTCGTTTACCCTGTACCTACACGACAACAATCACTGAAGAGATGAACAGTCACACGTTAACATTTTTTTTAAGCCTGGCACAGCAGCCATTTTGGTCTTGAATATAGTGAAACAAACATTTCTGCTGGGCAAGTTAGTGTCGTAAGCAGCATTCATTTGGAGTTATGGGTGTGTGTTTAATTTAGCATGGCAACAGCAATCACCCTACATGTTCGCTGTTAACTACTCACGCCCTCATCTAAGATTTTCCTTCCATACCAGTCAAACTGAGGTTACCTAATACTGTGTGTCCTTTTGACTCTATTCAAGATCGAAAAAGACACTGCCAGTCTTATTACATTTCCGAGAAAGCTAACACCTCAGGCTTCACAAACCATGTGACCATACAAACAAACAGAAGAAGCAAGATGCAGTGTAGTGCATAGCCTACTGAAAACAGTATTAAAAACACAGACACGTCAACTGTAGACAAACAGGCCTTCACCAAACGTTACAAATCACAGCTGCAGACAAGGCACTAGGAGATTTTGTTTCTAAGATTGATGTCAATAGAGAAGTTAGCTGACCAGCTACGCCGTACACACGTGTTGTGTTCAAAGGAAAGATTTCACGTGCGTGCGTGTGTGTGTGTGTGTGTGTGTGTGTGTGTGTGCTTTCACCATTTGGCGACATTTTGTACGACCTTTTTTTTCCTATAATTATTGTTCATTTGCAATTTTGCGGAGCCAGGTGTTCCCCCCTACAGTGATGGGAATACGCCACAATGTTAGTGCGCTGTCCCATTTTGGTATAGCTTTTTGATGAGACAGGAGAGGTGGGGATGTTCATGTGGGGGGGGGGGGGGGGTATATTGCAATCACTACTAGTCTCCCCTAATTTGTACAATGAGCTACTATAATTAAAGACGCCTTCCACAGATTTTCTGACAGTAGCTTTTCCAAATTATTGAATAAAATACAAGCATAAACGTCGCGTATTTATTAACTATTATACATAAACTACAAAACGCAGGTTCATCTACAGAAAATTTGGAAAAACATGTACAAAACAGGCATTTGTTTTAAGATACTTTCATGAAGAACAAATATAACTGTAGCAACAACGCGGTATAAAATATAATATGGAGGAGGAGAAAGTGAGTAGTGGGGTTTAAGTAGGGTAGAAGCTCAAGTTACGTCTGTTTGAGTATCGTATTGTGTCAGATGTTGAAGTTACATCTGTATTGTGTCAGATGTTGAAGTTACATCTGTTCGAATCTTTCAAAACATGGTTATGATGTATGTGTATATGTTTTTATCTTAATGGCGTCCGATGAAGATGAGAATGACCAAGACGGTGCAACGGATCCCTATATTATTCCGAGGCTTCATTACAGCCGAGTTGAGTTTCGCTCCTCTTTGAATAATATATTTCAGCATCAACCAGGCACGACAATTACAGACACCTGCAGCAATGGCCAGAATATTTGAACAACTTTCTAAGAGGCCTGGGTGGATAAAACTCGACTGCTTGTTACAAGTCTTCCAATTTGAGCCCATAGCACACAAACTCTGGGTAGGAAACGAATGACCAATTTGAGCCCATAGCACACAAAACTCTGGGTAGGAATCGAATGACTCCGAAACCTCCCAAAAATGTATACTCCTGGTGGGTATTGAACCTGCAACTTACCAACCCACAGGCCCGTAACATTAACCACTGCACCACAGTGGCTTGCAGAAAAAAATATCAGTCTAGATTAAGACAATTAGATTTTCAAGCATGTTATTTGATTTCTTGTTGACATTTGTGTGGACGAGTGGACTTTGTTTTGTTTGGAAAGCCCCGGATGGGCAGTTCTCATGCGGAGGCGTACAGTGTGCTTGCACCGAAAAATCTATATCTAATTTTCTCGTGCACTTGAACGGCTGTTGCTCGGGAAATCTGGATTTATTTTCCTCGTAGAATGTGGACTCAATTCTGTTCTGTGAGAGTGTTGGATTGTTGAGGATTCAAGCATGGAAAACAATCGGCATGCACATTCAATAGAGATGCTCAAACATTTTTTAATTTGACATTTCCCGACCTGAATTTACATAACTTTAATGGATTTTTTTTCCTGGTGTTGTATGCTGTCGTAGTCCATGCTGCAAACATTCCTGTCTCCTATTCCATCACTCATTTGTCTGGAAGCATATGTTTCTGTGATGCTTGACTGCCCTGTAGCTCGTGTTTGTTAAAAAAACAGTAGAGGCAGAAAGACGCTGACAGCTACGTTGTCGCTGTTGTCGTCCTCGACTTCACCATCAACATCATCATCATCATTATCATCATCATCGTCGTCGTCGTCGTCGTCGTTGTCGTCGTCATCGTCACCATTATTATGGTCAACAACATCCTCCTCATTGAAATCATTGTGTATTCTACTTCTTCTTTATCTTCTTCTTCTTCTTTTCTTCTTCTTTCTTCTTCCTCTCTTCCTCTCCTTCTTCTTCTTCATCATCATCAACAACAATCATCATCAACATAGAAGAAATATCTATGTTAGTGCATTAGCTCTTCCTCTTCCTCCTGTTACTCTTCCCCCCGTCTTACAGACAAACAGACAGGCAAATCTGTTCAGAGAGAGACAGAGACAGAGAGGGAGAGAAAGATTGAAAGAGAGGCAGAGACAGGCAGACAAACAGACAGGCAGACAGACAGGTAGACAGAGAGACGGATACACTGACAGACAAACAGACACACAGACACATAGAAAGACAAGTACCGGTACAACTAGAGCAGTGTTGGAAGTGCAGCACAGGACATGAACTGGCAGAGAGTCTGGCCAGTACACCCTGTGTGTGTGCTGTGGCAATGAATCGTCCGAGAGCTGAAATACCGCTGGGAGTTGGGAGTCATGTCATACCGCCAGTAGCCTTGCCGACCATGGGAGATGGTTGGGGAAAATCTCGACTTGACTTTATGATTGGGGCACCCAACAAAAAGCGAACAGAAAGAAAAAAAAAAAAAGAAAAACACACACACACACACACACACACACACACACACACACACACACACACACACACACACACACACACATATACACGCGCGCGCACGTACGCTCGCACGCAGAGAGAGAGATACAGAGAGACAGAGAGAGAGAGAGCTGATGTTGCAGAGCGTTGGGGATTTGGTCAGAATGCTTTTTCGGT
>JADBJO010010371.1:62500-73446 GCA_016801955.1 Conus betulinus
AGGTCAGAAGAAGAGGGTATTTTAAGTCGTCCTGTGCTTTCACATCAGTTAATAACTGGTTTTCAATTAGTGCATTTTTAGCAGAGCTTGTTCTTAGCTGAAATACGGCTTTCATCAGAAATATAGATCAGATACTGAGACTAGGCTATCACAAGATTAGAAAAACGTGTGAAACAACAACAAGCAAACAAGTAAACACATGCAAACAAACAAACAAACAAACAAAAAACAGACAGACAGACAGACAGACAATGCAGTGAAATCTAGCGTATAGAAAAGGGGGCCCCTAAAGTTCAGACTGGCCGAAGTTCTGCATTCAAAGACTAAAACTTAGCAAGTACAGAGAAAGAAAAGGGAGAACAGAAGACGACGGGGGGCATAGAAGGAAGGAGGAGGAGAGGAGGAGGGGGAGGGGGAAGAAGGCAGAGGAAATGGCTCTCTCCGAGCGCAGACTCTGTGATTTAGACTTCCAGCCTCCCGTGTTGCCAGGAGGCATGCACACGGTCACTGGAGACTTCAGACCCGGTCTGCTCTGTTCTGGAACCATTGCGGTTCCCGAATGGTCAGCGCGCCATTTCCAAGGAACAGTCATGCGTGAATAGCGCGGTTTTCAACTCGAAGAGTTTCAAGTCCTGTAAACATTTTCTTTTTTCAACTTGCTCAATGGCGCACCACTTTTGCCTATGCGATTTTCGCCTGCGCGGCACCTGCCTGTGCGTGTTTGGCCTACACTCTTCAAATGTTTACGCTTCACCTGTACGATCTCTAATCCAGCTTCTTTGCTGTTTGCAAATTGAAGATGACAATGAAAAAGACAACAATACAGTGATCTAAACTTCAATATAGCAAAGCAACAGTCTCTACCAAATGTTTGACAATTGTTGTATGTCTCTCCAGCATGTAGAAGCAGCGCAGTAATTGCTACTGTGATAACTGCTGAACTGATGAGAAATGGGAGACCAACTTTCTGCCTGAATGGATAATAGGTTACAGTTTAAATGTATTTGAAAATCTCTCTCTCTCTCTCTCTCTCTCTCTCTCTCTCTCTCTCTCTCTCTCTCTCTCTCTCTCTCTCTCTCTCTCCATGCGTGCGTGTGTACGTACATACGTGAGTGCATGTGTGTGTGTGTGTGTGTGTGTGTGTGTGTGTGTGTGTGTGTGGTGTGTGTGTGTGTAAAAGGAAGGAGTATATGTTAAAGATAACGCTCGATTGTACTGGACTTTAAAAGGTGACTGCCGTATTCAAATTTTTTTTTCAAAAATCAGTAAAACTCTAAATGTTGCAAAACACTTCCAACAATCCACTAGACAAAAAACGAGCGTTTCATGTATGCACATGAATTCGTTGAAAGAAGGAGATGCACACAAAAGTGCCAGTGCGATCCTGAGAAATACTGTCCTCCATTTCCAAACAAATCAGCTGGGAAACAAAATCCTGCTAACACCAGTACCGGAAGCGTGCGCCGAGTTCACGTAGGGTGCAGGCGTTTATTAAGATTTCAAGGGACGTAAACTGCTCCCTGGCAGCTGCCATTGTGTGACCACCAGACGCCGCATAACAGAACCTTCATGGAAGTGTCCCCATGGCTGTACCAGTCCATGTTTCAGGACTAACGAGGTTAGCGGCGAAAGACGCTGCCGCCGTGTGAACTGCTCCTCGTATCCTGCAGCCCAGCTCGTTGTTCTTTTGCAGCATGTTGTGGTACAGGACTGGGTCCAGCAAACAGGTTTGGCAATTGAGGACAGTGTTTCTCTAGGTCGCACTGGTACCTGTGTTGTGTGTGTGTGTGTGTGTGTGTGTGTATATGTGTGTGTGTGTGTGTGTGTGTGTGTGTGTGTGTGTGTGTGTGTGTGTGTGAGTGTGTGTGTGTGCAGTGTGTGTGTGTGTGTGTGTGTGTGTGTGTGTGTGTGTGTGTGTGTGTGTGTGTGTGTGTGTCTACTGATCGTCATCATTTTCGTCATTCTTCTACTTCTTCTTGTCGTCGTAGTTAAAGTTCTTGTTGTCGTTGATTTTATCATCGTAATCATCATCATCATCAGCAGCAGCAGCAGCAGCAGCAGCAGTCGTAGTAGTAGTAGTAGTAGTAGTAGTAGTAGTAGTAGTAGTAGTAGTAGTAGTGCCAGTAGTAGTAGTGCCAGTAGTAGTAGTAGTAGTAGTAGTAGAAGTAGTAGTAGTAGTAGAAGTAGTAGTGATGTAGTAGTAGTGGTAGTGGTGGTGGTGATAAGAAAACCAGCAGAAATATCATCATCATCATTATATTATTATTTGTCATTATCATCATTATTATCGTTATTCTTCTTATTATGTTATTGTCATTATCATCAGCAGCATCATTATGTTATTATGACAATTATTGTTGTTGTTGTTGTTGCTGTTATCATTATTACTATCAGTATTATTATTGTTGTTATCATCATCATCATTATTATCATTGTTACTATCATTAATGTTGTTGTTGTTATAGTAGTTGTGGTGGTTGTTCCTTATGTTGTATGTAGTAGTAGTAGTAGCAGCAGCAGCAGCAGCAGCAGTAGTTGTAGTAGTAGTAGTAGTAGTACCGATGTTGTTGTCGTCGTTGTTGTTACCAACATCATCATATTACATTATCTTGTGTGCTTGTGTTCAGGCATGCGTGACTCTCTTCAACATGCTTCACACCATCTGTACCATCACATTCCATGAAGGTGTGACATTTCTTGTAGGCAGGAATTCCCCAAAGAATGGCATCCTTTCTAACTTCTGAGATGTCCCAGAAATCCATTTAAAGCAGGGTCACAGCGGAACCAGGACGTCGAAGTCAATGATTTCATCCGTGTCCGTAGACTTTGTGTCAACTGTTTATTATTTGACGTAATGCCAACGGCTTACGGAGGATGCATGAATGGACAGCACGAAAGCAGGCCAAGAGAAATAAAAAAAAGGAGAGAGAGGAGGAGAGAGAGAGAGAGAGAGAGAGAGAGAGAGAGAGAGGAAGAGAGAATTGAGAGAAAGATAGAGAGAAAGAGAGAGAGAAAGAGAGACGGAGGAGAAGAGGGGAGGGGGGAGAGGGAGAGAGAGAGGAGGAGAGAGAGAGAGAAACAGAGAGAGAGAGAGAGAGAGAGAGAGACTGCGAGAGAGAGATGCTACATCGTTTTATCGCCCTCAGCTGAGAGAGACATAAAAGCTAAAACAGCTGAAACACATCATTTTTACAAAATGGCATCATTGAGGCATAAAAACTGTTGATAAAAGGCGATAACAGCAATACAATCAAATTGACCTGACTGATATATGGCTCCCGTTCAGCCTGTAAAATGTTGCCAACAATGTTGTCCGCAACTGGAAATAAAGATATCTGCTAACTCATATGTGAGCGATCAAATCCAGTCCAATGACTTCCCGTCGTTTCTGAAATCCCCCCCCTTCCCCATTGTCCTCCCTTCCTCTCCCTTTCTTTCCTTCCTGGTCCCATTCCCCATCTCCCTTTAATTCTTACTGGCCACCCCCCCCCTCATCTCTTCAAGGGGTGGAGAGAGAGATGGGGGAGAGAGAGAAGGAGGGATCCGGGAGGGAGGGAGGAGAGAGAGAGAGGGAGAGAGGGGGGAGAGAGAGGGGAGGAGAGCAGGGAGGAGAGACAGAGACAGAGACACAGACAGAGATAGAGATGGAGAGAGAGACGGTACGGTAGCGGGAGAGAGGGAGAGAGAGGGGGGTGAGAGAGGGGGGGGGGAGAGAGAGACAGAAGACACAGAGGGGGGGGGTGATATAGAGAACACACAAAAGAGGAGACGGATCGTGAGGATCCGGAGAGAGAGAGAGAGAGAGAGACGGAGAGCGAGAGAGAGAGAGAGAGAGAGAGAGAGAGAGAGAGAGAGAGAGAGAGACCGACCTCACAGACACATGCAAACTCATACAGGAGTAAAAAAAAAAAGAGATATGTATGCAGATGTGCGCGCACACACCACACACACACACACACCACACACACACACACACACACACACACACACACACACACACACACACACACACACCGCATCACCATCCTTCCGCTTCGGTAGCCTTCAAAACTACTAGGGGGGAAATTGTAGGGGATAGATGATGATGGGAGGAAAGCAAGGGAGAGATGGAGGAGGAGGAGGAGGAGGGGATGGATATGTGGAGGGAGAGGAAGAGGGCGGGGACCGAGGGGCAGCGGGGGCCGTGATTAAATATACTAAACACAACACACACACACACACACACACCACACACACACACACCACACGCACGCACGGCACGCACGCACACACACACACACACACACACACACACACCCACACACACACACACACAACACACACCAACATACCCCATAATCTACAGCTAAATATTTAAGTAGCTAGAACTTGCGTCAGCCATTCCATTTGGTATAGAGCGTGTTGTTGTTGGTGTTATTGTTGTTGTGTTTCTTTCTTTCTTTCTTTCTTTCTTCTATTCTTTCCTTCTTTCCCTCTTTCTATCTGTTCTTACATTTTTTTGTTGTTCTTTTAATCAGAGTCCAAACGGAAAGAATAAGATTTCTGCAATCATTCCCCCGCTGTCGAGAGAGTCGCTTGCTGTCATTGTCTTGTCTTCCCTCATGGTGGCAAAACTTGTCTTCAGCTGATGATGAATGACAGAGTAAATAATGAATACGAGTAGTGGATAAGTACCTGAAATAAGGAAAAGGACTACAGAAGGAAATGGATTGAAGCCAGTACTTCACTAGAAATAATTGACGGTTTTGTCGATCCTCACGGAAATTCTCTCTCTCTCCTCTCTCTCTCTCTCTCTCTCTCTCTCTCTCTCTCTCTCTCTCTCAATCTCTCTCTCTCTCTCTCTCTCTCTGAGAATCTGACATGGCTACAATTTTAAAAGGGAGACAAGAGAGAGATCTTTGTATTTTCGGTCAGTGTAGTGCTATTGTTGATTTGTTTAAAACGTTTGGAAAGTGAATGTATGCCTAATTGTTCAGTATTGTTTTTGGATCGATTGATAATGCGATTGGAATATTCAAGATTATGTTAGAATGTTCACCAGGTTCCGTAAGTTGCTAGTGCTTTGCCGAAAGTTCGAGAATGTTGTAGAAGCTGACCGAATTACATTTGCATACGGTCGTCGCGATTTCATTGGTTAAGCTTACTGATATGCAGAATATTCTAGAAAAGAATAATCGAGTAGGTTCGAGAATATTCTTTCAATATCATAAAAAGAATGAGAGCTGTGCGACTGAGAGAGAGACACAGGAGAGAGAGAGACAAGAGAGAGAGAGAGAGAAATGAGATTTGGTGAAGAGTTTGTAGTCAGAAGTGTTCGAGTCTTCACTGAGTTTGAGTCTAGTCGACGAGAAGCTGCCATTAGTAGAATATTCGCTGCTGCATGTACGATTGAGTTCCTGTGTACGGCTTATTGAACCTGAAGGGTCAGTGGTTTGTTTTTTGTTCCTATATTCTTTCAACGTTTGTAAATAAAAGGATCCTCTTCGTTTCAATACCGCCTGGTGTATTTTGTCGTCTGGGAGCCGAACACCTACCACAGGATCTACAACGACTGGCCTCAACTTTGTACCGACAAAAATATCATTTGGCACATAATTGTTGTTCCAAATAGTATCACACACACACACACACACACACACACACACACACACACACACACACACACACACACATATATATATATATATATATTATATATATACACATATACATATATATATATCTATATATAGATATTTTTTTTTTTTTGACAAGCCCTGAGACGTCCACACCTTTTTGATCTGCCCAAGAAGACTACATTGCAAAGACATTCCTACAGAGACTATGTCTTGTACACTTCCCTGAAGACACTATATCATGCAGACTTTACGGACAAAATTACCCCTTGTAGACTTCTCTGAAAAAAGGCTACATTGTATACGCTTTCACCAGGTAGACTGCCTTGAGATGATTTTAAATTAAAAAAAGACTTTCCTTATGAGAGTACACGTTGTAGACCTTTCTTGAGGAAAGTGCTTCGCGTCAACTTCACTAAGAAGACTACACCTTGAAGACCGCTACAAGGAGGTTACATGTTGAAACTTTTCGTAGGAGAATACATCTTGCGGACTTCTTCCGAGGAGAGACACATCGCAGAGACTTCAAAGAGGAGACTAGATCTCGTAGAGTTCACAGAAAGATCACGACCTGTAAAACTACTTAGAGAAAATTAAACCTTGCGTGCCTTTCGGTGGAAGCTACACTTTGGTTTTGTTTGTTTGTTTGTTTGTGACACTTTGGTTTGTTTGTTTGTTTTGTGTTTGTTCTTTTTTTTTGCATTTTCGGAGGATGTTATACCTTCACAGTATTACCAGAGTAAACTAAAACATTTCAGACTTCCCAGTGGAAACAAAACCTTTGTGAAATTCTTATCTGATACCTCCACAGTTGCAGCATTCCCAGGGAGATTACACCACGAAAACTTCCTACAAAAATTCCACCATGTACTTCCCAGATAAGAATTTAAATTTGTATAATTGACGGCAGAGTTTGGAGAGACGGATCCAAGCCTTTGGAACGAAGGCATACAGAAGACTGCTACACATCTTCTGGACAGAGCATAGAACCACGATTCTATCCAAAAGCCGGTGGCCACACTGGCAGGACCACAGGAACCCCTCTTGGCTACAGTTAGGAGGAGAAAAGCTGATGTGGTTTGGCCACGTGACACGACACGACTCGCTGGCGAAGACAACCCAGCAAAGCACGCTTGAAGGAGAAAAACGCAGAGGCAGGCAGACAAAGAGCTGGTCGGTGAACGTGATAGAGTGGACAAAACCTCAGGCTGCCAAAACTCCTACGAGAAGCAAGAGGACAGGCCCGCGATGGAGAAGAAGATCGACGGAGTCGTCTTTAATGTCCTCTCTACGACCACTTAGGTCACGGGAATGAGAAGATTCATTGGAAAGGGGCACTATGCTTATCTCATAGTAGTCTTCCCAAGACAGACAACGCTTTGTAGACATGCACCTTGCAAAAGTTCCCATTCCAGCATTCCTGTCATAACCATTTCTATCTTTCTGCAATCAGAACAGGCAGCGCAGTGTGTGATGATGGTAAACAGTCGCACGAATTCGTACCCACTGATAAAAACTTGCGCCGCGTGAATGTTTATCGTTTTACAGCTACACCCTGTGAAGATTCATTTTTCACTGTACATTTCTATCTTGTGCTGTTTTAAAACTTCTTTTTCATCATGTTTTTTTTCTTCCTTTGAAGACAGGTCGAGTTTTCTGTTCCGTTTTCAATAAGTACGACTGTGATATTTCAACGTAACTTTTTCTTTTAACTAAATCTTGCCAGCAGGCTCACACCCATACACCTACTCTCCCCCCCCCCCCCCCCCCCATTCCCCTTCCTCGCAAGCAAGCACCCCGCGCGCGTGCACACACACACACACACACACACACCCGCCCACACCCACACCACACACACACACACCACACACACACACACACACATACAAACACACGCATGCACGCACATACACACGCACACACGCACAACACACACACCACACACACACACACACACACACACACACACACACACACACACACACACACACACCACCCACACATATATTACACATTACACACACACACACACACACACACACACATACACAAGTGTGGGCACGCACGCGCACCTGGGCACGCACACACGCATGTGAGCACGCAAGCAAGCACGCGCACGTGCGCACGCACGCACACAACACACACACACACACACACACCACACACACACACACACATATTCGCACACACTCCCACACACACAAGAACGCACGCACACGTACACAAGCATGCATGCACAGCATGTACCCACGTACGCACGAATGCAAGCACACAACATAAACACAGACATAACCACACACACTCACACACAGAGCACAGTCGCGCTGACATACATACATACAAAACAAACACACGAATGCACGCACTCACACGCGCACACCCACACACACGCGCACACACACACACACACACACACACACACACACACACACCACACACACACACCACACACCACATCACACACGCACGTACGCAACCCACGCACGCACAGCACGCACGCACACACACACACACACACCCACACACACCACACACAACACACACCACACACACACACACACACACACACACACACACACACAACACACAACAGAAGGCACGAACACACAAGCGGACATGCACGCATGCACACACACATAGACACAGACACAACGACACACACTCTCACACAAACATGTGTGTGTTGCGTGGTGCGTGCCCGTGTGTACGTGCTTGTGTGCATGCGTGTGTGTTATACATTTTTATTTTTATCTTTTCGTACCGTAGGGTAACAGGTAGAAAGAAGACGCAACGCCAAACAAAGAACCACACTGCTATTCATTCAGTGAGACGGAGAGGGAGTGTGGAAAAACGGGTTTGGGTGCTGGGGAGAGTTGGGGGGGGGGGGAAGAATGTGCTGGAAAAAGATTGGAAAAGGATTCTGTGAATACACTGATATCCATCTTTCTCCTCTTTTTCATCAAAAAAAAATGGAAAAGGCTCAAACACGGCGACGTGAAACGCATACATTCTTACTAACCACCGGAGAGAGACAGACAGAGAGAGAGAGAGACAGAGAGTGAGAGAGACAGAGAGAGAGAGAGAAGGGAGACAGAGAGTGAGAGAAGAGAGGTACGGACGGACGAAAGCGCAGACAGACGGAACATTGCATCTTACGACGTCAGTCTCAGAAGGTTAAAAAGAAGAGTGAAAGAGCTACATGTGTGTTGTGGTGTGTGTGTGTGTGTGTGTGTGTGTGGTGTGTGTGTGCGTTGTGCGTGCGTGCGTGCGTGCTTGCGTGTGTGCGTGCTTGCGTGAGTGCAACGCATGGGTATGTGTCGTGCGTGCACGCGTGTGTGTGTATATGTGTGTCTGTCTGTCGGTGTCTGTGTGTGTCTGTGTCGTTAGTGTGCGCGTGCACGTGTATATTGTAGACCGAGAAGCAATCTCTCTCTCTCTCTCTCTCGTGTCTTCTCTCTCTCTCGTGCTCTCTCTCTCTCTCTCTGTATGTCCTGGTCTGTCAGGGTCCTTTGTCTGTCTCTCTCTCTCTCTCCTCTCTCTCTCTATCTCTCTCTCTCTCTCTCTCTCTCTCTGTCCTTGTCTGTGTCCCTCTCTGTATCCATCCCTGTGTCTTCTGTCTGTCTGTCTGTCGTCTGTCCTGTCTCTCTCTCTCTCTCTCTCCTCTCTCTCCTCTCTCTTCTCTCTCTCTCTCTCTTTGGTCTATGTCCTGTCTGTATGATATTACAAGATTCCCTCACGGAGACTTGTAATTGATAAGTAAAAACGCTAAAACCCCGACCTTTCTAATTGTACACCACTGGCATGTCCTGTTCTCCTGGCAGAACTCTTTTTTTTTTTTTGTGAAGAGACCCAGCTTTTTGAAGCTGTTTCGTCGTCCGTGTCTCATGACGGTGATTGCTTGGGGGCGGGGGGGGGGGGGGGGTTAGGGAGGGGGGGGGATTTGCAGATGAGACCCTGGTCGTCCATGACTTCTTGCACATCGTGAAAGTTTCGTTTCGGTTCCACTAATCCAAAGACGACTTAACTTCGAGGATTGTAAAAACCGTTTTTTTTTCCTCTTTTTTTTTGTTTAGTTGTGTTTTTGTCACAAAATAAGAAGTAACGTGACTTATTGGTGCTTACAGAAAGAATAGTACATTGAATATATTAAGAAAGAAATACCTTCTCATGCGTAACGGCCAGCATTACCTTGAATCTATCGGAAGTACAGCTGATTTAGACAAAGTAAAGTTGCATGATATTAAACAGTTTTTTTTTTGTCTGTCTGTATGTCTGTCTTCTGTCGTATGTCTGTAGTCTGTCTGTCTGTCTCTGTCTCTCTCTGCGTATCTCTCTATCTTCTCTCTGAACGATCTCCACACCAATCTTCGTGAGCAGACGGGACTTTTATCGTAAAAGAGGAACATTGATTTTCGTCAAAGCTTCAAAACAAAAAAAGGAGACTGAAGGTGGCTTGAGTCAGTTTGAAGGAAGTTAGAGCGCTTATGGCAATCAATTGTGACGATGTGAGAGCGCTGGTCTAAACACCTCTGTAGGTGGCTTAGGTTCTGAAACAATGTTAAAAAGACAATCAAGTCAGGTCCCAGGTATATCCAATGGGGACACCCTAGCCTCCTGTTGAAAAAAACAAAAACGAAAAAAAAAAAAATCAGTGGGGGATGAAAGCGGTCAGGTATAGATTCTGTCGTGATGACGATATTAACAGGTTTTTTTTTTTTTTTGCTGTTGATGAGTGCTATAGTACTGGCACTGCTATGTACCTCGAAACGGGAAGAGTTATCGTGGATGGCAATGTTCCTGAGATGCATGCATTAAATAGAGCGGAGAAAAAAAAATATAATCAGATTTTTCAAAAGAAACAACACAGTCCCCTACATTACCCCCACCCCCACCCGACTCCCTTCCCCACAAGACTTCATTGAGAAGTAAAATTGCGACAAAACCCGATCTTTTATAATTGTACTCACCGGCATTCCTGATTTTCCGGCCAAAAACGTTTTGGGAGAGACACAGATTTGAAGCTGGTTCGTGGCGGTCTCATTCCGTGATTGCTGGGGGGGGGGGGGGGGGGGGGGGGGGGGTGGGCAAAGAGAACTGGTCATCAGGAATTGTCGACATAGTGAAAGTTTCGTTTCGGTTCCACTAATCCAAACCATATAACTGCGAGGAGTGTAAACATGTTGTTGTTTTTGTTTTTTTACAAATAAGAGTAAGTTACTTATGGTGCAACAAGAGAAGAAATAGCGCATGAAACATACTAAGAAAAAAAATCTGTCGTGGCGGAACGGCCAGCATTTTACGTGTTCTACCCAAACCGGGTAACGCTGATGT
>JADBJO010010372.1:0-73441 GCA_016801955.1 Conus betulinus
TGTGTAGTTCGTTGTTTCTAAGCAGTATATTGGTGGAATGTGGTGCATGTCTCCAGGCAGGCACAACGCTTTGTAGACACCATGTATTTTGAGTTTGCAAGCAGCACTTGGGTACATGGGACTTTTTTTTTTTCTTCTTCCTTTTTTTTTTTTTATGCTGTCCGCAACTTATGTGCCACCTCAGTGGCAGTGCTCCCACGCCGCTCATCCCGTCCACAGCCACAGCCCCGGTCGGGGCCCCCCGCCGCAGCCCTGGCACCGACAATCCACAGGGAGAGGTCAATGTCAAGTCGTCAAGAGGCAACACATTGGAGGAGACACTGCACTGCTGCCGTGTCATTTCGTTGTGGTGTTCAGTGGCGCCTATTCTGATCTAACATACACAGGGACACCACCTGTTAAGCCCCCTACTGACGACAATAATTGCTTAGTCGCCGCAGAACCGGCGTGAGTGAGCTGTCTGGAGGGCGCCACCACGTCCATCCAGCGACAGCCCCCAAGGCTTGCTGATACTGGTGACCCCAACAGAAGCAAACCAAGGCCCACAGACATGGAGAGGACATCGAAATTGAGATCACCATGAGAGCAGGGCATGAAGGGCCACAGAATTTGAGACTTTTTTTGTTCGCTGATCGATGAGAATGAGGATGAATAAAGATGATGCTACGGATTTTCCATTTCACGTCTGAGACTACGTGACAGGGCTGTACACTACACTTCCTTTCAAATATATCCCGGCGTCAACCAGGCCCAAGAGATACAGACACCTGCAGTGTTGGTCAGGAAATTTGAGCAGCACTGTCAGAGACGCATCCATTAAGTGGATGAAACTGGACTATGCGGTTGCAGTCTTCCCAACTGAGTCTGTAGTAAACTCAACTCTGGGTAGGATCCGTCGGGGCAGACAAAATGGGACGTTTTTCATGTTTGTGGGTAGTATAAATGAGAGACATAGATTGTTTGCTGATATTACATAGGAATTCTTCATGCTTGCAGGGACAGAAATTGGCAAGGACTGCATTGGAATTCGCATCAGCCCTCTGCAATTCCGATAGAGTGATAGTGGGGAAAAGTGTCTGAAAAAGAACAACAATCTGTGAAGGAAGCGCTTTACTGTTATGCAGGTCTCTTGTGGAGTTCAGCATGAGACAAAACGCAAAGATGGGATCTGTTATAAAAAAAAGAAAAAAAAAGAAAAATTAACTCGTTTTTCCAAATGCTTTTGGACTTTGTCAGATTGCATACATTGTATGATTCCTTAACTTGTCACACACTGTACATTATTAGGTGTAATGTATAGCATGGGATCAACATTGGTGACGTTTTCTCATTTGTTCTTTCTTCAGTGATGTGGTGATAATAACTTTATGAAACATTGTTGTGATACTTAGCATGCTTCCATAGAGAAAAAATCTCTTTTCTTGCTTCCCTCCCCTTCCCCCACACAGTATGTTAGATTTTCATGTGTAATGATTGATACACAAAGCCCATGAACTCCCCACTCCCAAAAATGTTTTGCAGTTGTTCATAATAATTTTTTTTTTTAAATAGCGAAGCTGATAAAATAATTCAAAGCCTTCAAGTTGTGTTTCTGTCTTTCAAAAGTAAAAAAAAAAAAAAAAAAAAAAAAAAAAAAAAATCAGTCAAGTAAAGTTGCACTGAACAAGCATAGCAACGAATGTCTGTCAGTTTATAATTCACATTATCAGACAAGCTGTACCCATAACAGAGGATGCTTAGTTGCCATGTTACAGGGTCCTGTGCTAGGATTGATAAATGACATAGGAAGAGCACACCCAAATGGACATTAAAAGTGTGTGTCGTTCACTCGCTCGGCAGTAAATTTTGTGAATGATTATCATTACTGTCACTACTACTTTTATGATTTCCCTTTCATAGAAATTTTTTTTTTTTTTTTAAATGTGTAGTATTAAGTTGCAGTTCTGTATGTGGTTGCGATTCGTTATGTGGACAGGATGGAAAGGTGTGGAATGTTGGAGATTTATGGTGACATGGATGTTCTTCATGCATTAAATGTGGAATACAGTCTGTGAATGTTCTCTCTGCATATTCTGTCAGTGGTCTTTCTGCATGTTCCAGTTTGACGCCAGTCTGTCTGGTTGGTTGGCTGGCTGGATGTTTCTTTGTGTATAGCAACAACACTTATTCTGCCCCCTGCAGTTGGCAGGGCCATGAATAACATGAATTGATAATTCTTTCTCTCGGGCGCACTCTCATCAAAAAAAAAAAAAAAAAAAATCAGATGTTCCCTAGAAGGAGTGCAGAATCTTGGCAAATAACATTTGTTTACATCTGATTTGCTCTTTCATTCGTCTGAATGTCACATACAATCAGGTTTTGCTCTCTCTCTCTCTCTTTCTCTCTACTCTGCATACAATCCATGAAAGACTCGCACAACATACAAAAAGGCAAACATGAATGGTTGGTGGAAGTTTATTTTTAGATAAGTATTTTCTGCGCATGACACGCATCCAGCATCACATATACACAGGTTATAAGACCATACTCATCCAAAAATATGCACCCACACTCGTCAAATTTAATGTGCAAGCACACGTACAGTCCAATGTTGCTACAAATGGATTCCACTTTTTCTATATATCATTTCTGAGTTTTAAGTAATATAAATGACATGAATCTAACACACCAACATACAAGTCATCCATTCAAACAAAAATGTCTGTATTAAAAATAATTTCATGTGATGTGTGTAACAAAAAAGTCTCAAGGCAACAAAGTAAGAAACTGAGGGCAGTGGTAATAAGAGGAAATCAGTGTACCCCAAAATAAGAGCCCGTGCAATTTTTTCCATGTTTTACTAAATATTGACATCAAATACAAAAATATGCAATTGATGATAAAAATACGAATTTGACAATGTCAAAAAAAAAAAAAAAAAAAAAAAAAAAAAAAAAAACCCAGAGAGAGAGAGAGAGATCGTTTGGCTCCAAACAGTTAAGGAAGCAGCTTTCCCATACCAAATGACTAGAGGGTAGTCACGATCTTTGAATGCCTGCAGGCCATTATCACATTTCACAATGTCAAAGCGATCAGCAAGTGACTTGTCTAAGTCCACTCAAAAAAAAAAAAAAAAAAAAAAGTGCAGAGTTCCTTGAAACAATATGAGATGGATTTTCCGTGGTCCAAGGAGGTGTCAGCTGTCCAAGAGCATGCATTTTGCAAAGTATGCTTTGTGGAGATCAGCACTGTCCACCACAAAACTGAAATTAGCTCTGTGTGTGTGTGTCTCTCTCTCTCTTATCTCGTGTGTGTGTGTGTGTGTGTGTGTGTGTGGTCCAGGTAAGGTAAGGTTGGGTAATGTTTATAGCCCAGCCAACTGCAGAGGACCATATCAGGACTGCCGTCACTTTAAAACTCACAAGTCATCTGTGTGTGTGTGTGTGTGCGTGTGTGTGTACATCACAAGTCATCTGTGTGAGTGCGAGACTGTGTGTGTGCATGTGTCTGTTCTCATGCATGCATGTGTGTGTGTGCAAGTGGGTGTTGCTGTTGTTTTGATTTTTTTCATCTGTTCACTTATATGCTACGTTAGATAAAACCACACACACACACAGAGGCAGATGCTTACACACAAAGTCGGTCACACACTTTACACACGCATGTGCAATCATGCATGCACACACACAAATTGCACATTTTGTCACTGTCTTCATTTCAGATCCATCTCTTCACACACACACATACACACATCCACACACACAAATTGCACATTTTGTCGTTAAGTCTGTTTCAGGTCCATATCCATAAATCAATCCATCTATGCATTAATGCATGCATTCGTTTGTTTTCTCTCTTTCTGGTCTTTTTCTTATTGTGTACTTTTGTTTTTCCTTTCGCTCTTTCTTTTTTGTTATGTAGGTCCATGTTTCTTTCTTCATTTTCCCTTTTTCCTGTACCCTGCACGCGCATTGCACACACATTGTCTTTCCATGTTACTTCATACAAATATTTAAAACGGTATAGATCATCTAATGATGAAGCCAGACATGGGTAGGCGGAGGGAGCATCTTGGCTCGACCGTATCTGCCGGTGTTTCTCTTTGACATCTAGCGTCCACTTCTATTTTTAGAATCTTGTACAACAGAACCGCTTACATCAGAGCATACCAGACACTTGAAAGTGGTCTTTTAGGAACTTCTTTTGATCTTTAAAAAAAAAATTATTAAAAAAAAAAAAAAGAAAGAAAGAAACCTAAAAACAGACAAATTCCTGATATCATTTCATCCGATGACTGCAATTCTTACATTTTAAAGGATGACCCATATAGAGAACGCCAACAAAAAAAAGTATTCTCATCAGAATGTTACCCTATAGAATCAATTTTTAGTTAATGACCAATAACGTCCAACAAGACGGCAATGCTAATTTACTTGAGATTCTTTTAAATATAATGAACAGTTATTAGACAAATGGCAGACCACACATGGATGACAAGAAGTTCAACCAACTGAACACATTCCGGAAACAGGGATGTATCCGTATCATATCAGTATAGCGCCCACATCAAACAAACAACTCAAAGGAAATAAAAGAAAACTATCGGAAGCGAGCCCGGAATTTCATCTGGAAGACGGAAAGCTGAAGTTTCAAGGTAAAGAAGTGCTGCCAACATCTGGTCTGGAACATGCTTTCAACGGAGGGGGGCCTCACAATCGATTGTTCTTTTCTGCCATGTCTCGGCTTACAGTTCGTATTAGGAACGATCACTCTAGTAGACCAGTCACTCTTTCATACTCTCAAGGTTTGGTTGACAATACTTACTCCCAACACCCTGTGTCATCCATTCCTACTCAAGAGTCTCCTACTCCCTCCCCATCCAGTCAGTCGATGGTAGATCAAGTGTCTACCTTCATCTCAGAATCTGATTATTCTGTCGGATTACGAGGAGAATAGAAGTTTCATCCCCAGTCTTTTTGACGCACTTACATCTACAGACATGGCCTACTCACTTTCGTCAGTTGTGTGATACAACTGCAACACATACACTCTAACAACTTCATCCTCATCACACACCACTCTGGCTTCATCCTCCCACTGTCTTACCACGCCCTGGTCTCATCTCTCTCTCGGCAGCACATCATCACTGACCAACAATACACCCATGGCCCTGTCAGTACTACCTCCTACTATTCCCACCCTCTCATGTCCAGCGCTCACAGTCAGCCCATCATCAACAGAGTCTTGAATGAAACGCCCACCATCCAGCCCCCACCCTTCACCTTCCCCATCAATTAATGCCTGATCCTTTTACCTGCAATCCAGCGCAGGACATTGATTCCTGGCTGAAAAACTTTTGACAGATATGCCCTGCTATAAGGTTGGACAGTAAAGGGCGATTCTCCCCCTTTTCATGAAGGACCAGGCGCAGTTGTGGCTGGATGGATTAGACCTGTCAGTCCCCGAGCTGAACACGTATCAAGGACTGTGTGATGCTCTGATCAGGCGCTTTACGCCTCATGAATCCACACGATGGATTCGGTTGAAACAGTTTAACGACTGTCGGCGACTACCCCACAAGACGGTAGAAGAATTCTTCGCGTTGATGACGCGACAAGGGACAACAGGTGGACAAAACAACCCCCTCCCCAAGGTAAGGGTAAGGTAATGTTGCTTATAGTCCAGCCGACCACAAAGGGCCACATCAGGGCTGTCACCACATTAAAATCAACTCATTTATAATATTAAAAAAAAAAAAAAACCAACAACAACAACACAACTTCACACATCTCTTTAAATTACATCTTCTAGAAACCCACCAGAAACTTCGTAAAAATCTTTCTTCTGTAAAATCTTAAATCAGATGAAAAATGTTATCTGTCTCAAAAACTCAAAGATCACGTCAGGTGGGACATCTCTGAACAAGGTTTTCATGAAGGCTGCTGCAAAATGCTGTGTCTCACACCATGCAAGTCCCACCACTCTGAAAAGAACATGTTTTACTGAGTGGTACATGACATGGAATGATGTTTGAAGAAACAGAAATAGAAAAGACAAACCTTGCGTTTGTGGATGAAGAAGGGAGACAAAAAGAGGTCAAGACAGCAGTAGGAAAAATCATGGACGTGACCCAGATTGTGGGCACTTACTAGATGAATATGACGAACACAACAAACTGACATGGCATAACAACATAATTCCACAAGATGAGGTCTAGGTGAAGACAGGAGGGGATTATGGAGGGGGCACATTCAAAGTCATGCTACAAATTGCAAATCTCCACAGACCATATTCCCAAGCGTAACACGTGTCTCCTGGCCATTGCGGATTGTAAGCACAGTCCATGAAATTTGAGAAGAATCATAGATCCCTACCAACAACTGGAGGTAAGGTAAGATAAGGTAATGTTGCTTATACCCCAGCCAACCGCAAAGGGCCATATCAGGGCTGTCACCATGTTAAATCAACTCAAGTCATTGACAAAGAGGTACCGTCTCCCTTGTCCCAACTGCACCTGGGTCTCATACCCCACAACATCCACCCCACGCTTCTTTTGTTCTGAGGTATCCATTAATGACCCGCAGCCCCTTCCTAGCTGCCAGGAACACAACAGTCTGAGGTAAATTACAGCTGCTCCCAGAACCCACAGGCTCTTTATTGTTTCTGACACACCTGCCTTCCATATTGGCGCTTCAAATGCCTCACATGGTACACTCAGCTGCTGCTCAAGAGCTGTAATTATGGTCTGCGGGATAACCCAAGCAAAAATCATTCTTCGCTCCCTAAGACAACCAGCCCACTCTAAGACCAGACACTCTGAGACACCCGGTCATGAACACCGCTACAATTTTTTTTTTTTTTTTTTAATATGATAATGGAAGGTGATTTTAAGTAGCTAAACAATTCTTGCATTTTGTTCAGATTAAAAATTTGATGGTTACATGCACCCATCAATATATAAGATATGAAGTTAATGTAGTATTATTTAGTCAAAGTAGTGATCTTGTTTCAAGCTCTTGCAGATAAGGGTATGGTGGCATCTATTGCCCAAATTCATCTCCAGTGTTTTTTATATTGATGAACATAGCTAATTTGAAACTTTGGCAATTACAAGGAAAACTAGTGATTTTGTTTTCCCCCAGGCTGTGGAATATCGCCTCTTGTGAAAACCACCAGGAGTTCCTTGTAAACAGTGGGTTGTTATACTGGGTGGGCTTCTCCAATCAATCTCTGATGGGACGTTTGACTTTGTTGATGTTGCTGGCACATTAACAACATTTTTTTTTATATTCTCTTTTTCTTTTCTTATTTATTTTCGTAGCTTATCTAGATATTCATTTATCTGTCTTATCTGTATTGACTGGTCAGTTTCTTTATTCTGTCTCACAGTTTCCAGCTGCAGTGGTGCTCATGGAGACTCTGCTATACAGCCTGAGCCTGCTGTTCATCAGTCTGCTGACACAGCTTCTCCCTGCATGGCTGATGCCAAGAACCTTAACACCCAGCCTGCTGTTCATCGCACAAAGTCCACAGGACACAAGTCCCAAAAGACTGACGCAAAGCGTCACAGAGAAAGAAAACACACTCACAAGTCATTCATCCACACAATTCTTTAAAAGACATCGTCTAAAATCTCATCCAAAACTTTGTTAAAAATCTTTCCACTGTAAAATCTCAGATCCGATGAAAAATGTTAACCTCTTTCAAGAACTCAAAGATCGCGTCAGGCGGAACATCTCTGAACAAGGTTTTCATGGAATCTGCTGTAAAATGTTTGTGTCTCACATCGTGCAAATCCCAACACTCTAAAAGAATATGTTTCATTGTGAGTGGCACATGACACGGAATGCACCAAGGAGCTTCTTCACTCTTTAAAAGGTAGGAATGGGGTAAAATACGAATGGCCGGTGTGCAGCCGGCACAGAACTGTTTCTTCTTTACGACCACCAGACGCAGATGAGAGGAACTCCTTTAGGTTTGGACGGAAAAAAGTGTAAAAAGTTCGGGGTGCTGAAGGTTGCGGCCAGCTATGGCCTCCAAAGCTGACAGTGAATCCGACAAAACCAGAAGTCCCTCTTAGTAGATTGGGAGATTATCCGTAGTGCCAGAACCAGAGCTGTAACCGAAGACGAATATTATTCTGTTTAACGGCCTTAAAGCTCGCAAGGAGCAACTAGAGGCCATCTTAGAACAAAAACGGTACCTACGGGCCATGACTGCTAACGTTACTCAGACGTTGTTGTTAATAATAACAGCGTGCATTATTTTCTCAATCGTGAAAATAGAACGCACCCTTTTTGAAGTACCTGAAGCCCCTCTTCGAACGTATCGCATTGAAGAAAGGCCGCTGTTCGTGTTTCAACTGACCAAAACATTGGGCGGATGGTACTACGTTTTACAGAGCGGCGCAAAGGTCTCCTGAGAAGATCAGTTATAATTCAATTTTTTGATAATGATGAATCAAAAGTAACCTTGTTGTCTGGAATTAGAACCCTTTTTCAATCATTTTGGGAAAAACGTTCGAAAAACGAACGAGAGAGACTGTAAAATATTTAAGAGCATACAAGATTCCACTGGTTGTTAGACATTTCATAAAAGATAACCGATCGACAGAAAACGTTTTCTGGCACCTTTTGCAGGTTCTTAACATTAGGAGAGGGCGAGAATACTGCTTTCGTAAATACTTGAACTATTTCCGAAAGCGTGTTCTGCGCCCCATACAACTGGTGCGAAGATGTGGCAGACCCGTTTCCAAATTGTTGTGTTCCTCCCGGTAGAAAAAGAAAAGAAGAGAAAGGAAATAATCACCACCATCCCCACATTTTTGAGTACACTAGACAATGAAAAGACTCCGCCACTAGCGGACCTGGCAATTTCTAGGAACAACATCGTGTTAAGCACCGACTCTGTTACAGTATACATCGCTCATGAAAAAAATATTTCCTCAAAGTGAGTAAGGAAGAATATGAAGGAGATGAAGAAGAAAATGTTGTTTACTTTCGACTGGATTTTTATCGAAAGGCGACCGCTAGTTTAATAACAATAATGTGTTCAAATTTGCAACGTTGGCGCGTAGGGACTACTCCTCGCTTAGAGTTTTCCGATCTCTTGGGGATCGAACTACAGGTAATCGGCACTCAGGATTTTCTGGTAGATTTCTTCCAGAAAGCCTCATCAAAACATTATTATCGTGGTGGAGGAATGCTGGGTTCATCCTCTCGGAAAGAGAGCGCGTCTACCTTATGATATGGACTGTCGTTTTATATCATTTACGTAAAAGAAGACCCTCAAACACGGGTTTCATCCACTGTATATCTGTCTTCCGCTGGTTGAAAACCTGTTGCTGTATAAATATTTGGTCCCACCACCAAGAGGAGGACGTGGCCGCTTTTTTTTCCGAGGCGGTGGAACTCGCCCAAACAAAAGAAAAGGAGGAGGAGGAGGAGGGACGAAAGAATTTTTACAGCAGCTTTTCCCAGGGACTTTGGCTTCTTCAAAGAAGTTCCCGAAATGACCATTAACGATTTTAAAATGTTTTTTCTTGCTCGCAACGATGGGGAAACGAGTGTTCAGTGGTGGCCCTAACGCGATTATTCGCCGGCTGCTTGAAAACTTCAGTCTTAAACATCCTCATAGTCATTATACTACCTCCCTATCTTCTTTATTCTTTACTGCTTCTTCTTGCGCAGGGAAGAAAACGGTCTTGTGTTTCGTAAACCATTATCCCGATCTTTCACCAAAAGATTACGCGCTTTTACTTTGGTTTCTGCATATTCAAGAAGAAAGAGAAGCGGGAACACGAAGCAGGGAAGAAAAAAATCGCTTGCCAAAAACGTAAAGGATGGGAAGGGAAAAATCGGGAGGGAATGCCCAAGGCAGGGAAAAAGAAAAGCTGTATATAGTTGGGGTCTACAGAAATGATGTAATCCATGATTGATATTTTATTGTCATATTGCATATGCGGCAAGAGATTGGATTGAAGGTGAAGTGAGTATGGGTTACAGCCAGAGGAGGAGTGTTAATAAGATTTTGATTATTATAAGATTTAAATATTGATTTAGATTCATTTTTGTGATATTGTGTTAGGGTTGTATTATTGAATATTTTATCTTGTATTAGGTACATCATATGAGCATTTCATAAAATTATATCATGTTATTGATTCATGTATTCATATTAATTTGATGAGTAAAAAATTTCTGAGGATAAATGAGGTCATTTAATTAGTATTTGAATATATGGAGTAGAAGGGAGAGCCTGAGGGAGACAGGGGCAGAGATGCGGGGTAGGAGAAGTAGTAAATCAAAATTAGTATTCATTTTTGCGCATTTTGGTTTCATGACCATTTTTTTATGTTTGATTATTTTACTTTAGATTTACATATATTATGTTGTTGCCATTTGTGTGTTGTGCCATTTTCATTGAATTATTTTATTTATGTGTATATAAATATGAATAATGCATTTGGTTCCCAACACTACATTAATAATCAGATATATATATGGTGGTTTGCAATATTGTTTATGTATAGTTCCAATATCATTCATCATTCAGTATTTATGGATAACATCAAGATAATATTTTAACAGGGGGGGGAAGTGAGGGGGGGGAGGGCCAGGGCGACTAAAAAAAGAGAGTGGTGGAGGGGGGAGGGCAGAAGAGGAGGGATGGGGGGGGGGGATGGAGAAAGGAACAGAGGGAGAGAGTAGAAGAGGAAAAGGGTCAGGAATGTATTTAGAATTTTTGTATTTTTAATGTGAAATGGTTGTGTCGTTATTTTCATTTGGGTATTCAATGTCCCATTGCTTGTTTTTGTGGGGATTGCGACAGGATATTAGGATATGTGATGAGTATTATATGTATTAGAGGGAGATATCTGGTTTATGGTTTTATGATTTTAGTTGTTTTTTCTTATCCCATATCTATATTAAATATTAACATTTATTATTGTTTTTTTTTTATATGTTTATGTAAATATTTATTTATATCCGTAGTGTGTTTGGTTGTAGAGAGAAGTGAGGGTTGGGAGATTCGCAGGCTAGATCATAATTGGTAGAGCCCATTGTCTTGTGAGGGGGGATGGTGCATGATCAGGAGCATTGGGGATTGGATTGTGATTTGCTTCAATAGGTTAGAATTTTGATCTTTCAATGTTTATGCTAATCCCCATCATTTTAATTATATCATGATTTAGGTGATAATTGTCATATTATACGTTCATGAGGGTTCTTTAGTCATACAATTTATGATTAAATTTTTTAGAATTATTTGTTTGGGATCTATTCAAATGATTATGTGCATGTTGATTGAGGGTGGATATGGAGGGTGAAAGAAAGGGTGAGTAGGCACACGAATGGTCTATAGATTTAAGCATGGATGAGGCATTCAGTTGAGGAGAGTGATTGGTCGGGGGGTGATATTGGTGAGAGAGAATGGGGTGCAAGTTAGATATAGGAGTTTGGGGGATAGCAGCGAGAAAAGTTGTTAGAGAGATATGAGAAGGTTAAGATAGGTAGGTGGGATATGAGCAGGGGATGGGTGTGGAGTGTATGATATAGTAGTGGTTGAGGTAAATAGTTATAGAGATTAGGAGGTAGAGTGAGGAGAGTCAGGCATGGGGGGGAGGAGTGGGGATTGTGATGGTGTGTGGAGATAGGAGTGGTTTGAATTGGGGAGATAGAGGGAGAGGTCCAGCCAAATATGAGGTTAGATAGGGAAGAGGTGTAGGGTTTCATGTACCATAGATCATGATATAATGTCCCATCTTCATGGTTGTGCCTCATTTTATGATATTTTTTAGTACCATTATGGTCGTAGTAGTAGTGATTAATTTTGTACCAAATAAGGGCATGAGGTAAGTAGTGGACAGGGGTGGTGGGGGGGAGGAGGGGGGGGTGAGGCAGTGGGCCAAAAGGGGAGGAGGGGGGGAGGGGGGGGGTGAGGTGAAAGAAGGGAGGGAGGAGGGAGGTGGATGCAACAGCAGAATGAGGGGAGGACAGAGAAAAGGGGGAGGAAGGGACGAGAAGGGTGAGGGGAAAGGGGAAGCAAGGGTGGAGGAGGCAGAATGGAGGCAGCAGACAAGGGGGAGAGCAGCACCAGGAAAGTGGACAAAGGAGCAGAAGGAGTGCAGGGTATGTTATGGGGTGGGGGTGGTGGGGTGGGGGAAGTATGGAGGGGGGTGAAGGGACAGATATTGAAAGATAGTTTAGAAGAGGGGGGGGTATAGGGTTTTTAATTTATTGATGTTAAGATTTCCATGGTATCATATGTTATTAGAGCTTGAATTTTTTTGTAGTAATTATTAAGAGGAGGTTGATCAGCCAGAATCAATATAGGGGAGTGGCAGTCAAGAGGGGGCGGGGGAGGCCATGAGGGGGGAGATCCAGTAAGGAGAGGGAGGAGGTGGGAAGAGGAAGAAATGTGGAAAGGGAGTGAGAGTTGGGGAGGGCAGCAGGGGAGAAGATTAGCACAGAAGGAGGGGGAGAAAAGGTACAAGGGGAGAAGGGGGGGGAGGAGGGGGCAGGGTGATGGAGGGAGGGGGGGGAGGAGGGTTGTTGATTTGGTCAAGGGGGAATTTTTATTGGGACTAAGCATTTGGGAGGAGAGAGTGATGTAGGGTTCTTCAGAGGAAAAGAGAGGTGTCAGGAACAGGAGAGGCCAGGTAGGGAGGGGGGGGGGGAGAGGAAGAGGGGGGGGAAGGCAGGGAGAAGGAGGGGAGGGGGAGAGAGAGACGAGAGAGGGGGGGGGAGGGAGAGGGAGAGCAGAAGGGGAGTAGGGGAAGAGGGGGGGGAAGGGGAAAGAGCAGGGGAGGAGTGGGGGCAGAGGGGGGAGAAGGGGGGGGGAGGGGAGATAGTGGGGAGACGGAAACGGGGGGGGGGAAAGAGAGGAGGGAGGGTGGAGAGGAGGCGGGGAGTGAGGAGAGGGAAGGAAGGGAGGCGGAGGGGGGGGGGTGGGGAGGGAACGGGGAGGGGGGGGGGAGAATGGAGAGGGAGAGGGGGGGAGGGACCAAGGAGGGGAGAGGAAGGGAGAGGGGGAGGGGGGGGGGGGGGAACGGGGGGGGGGGGGGTAACGAGGAGGAAGAAGGAGAGAGGGGGAGGGGGCCAGAGGGGTGAGAGGGAAGCGGGAGGGGGAGAGCGGGGGGGAGAGGGAGAAGGGCGGAGGAGAGGCGGAGGAGGGGGGGAGAAGGGGGGAAACGGAAAGGGGAGAGGGGGGAAGACGGAGGACAGGAGGGAGAGGATGGGGAGAGGGGGGGAAGGGAGAGGGGGGGGGAGAAGGGGAAGAGAGGGGGAATGAGCAGAGGGGTAGGGGGGGGAGGGTATGAGGATGGGGAGAGGGAGAGGAGAGAGGAGGAAGGGAGGGGGGGAGGACGAGGGAGGGGGGAGGTGAGTGGGGGAAAGGGGCGGCAAGAGAGAGCAAAGAGGAGAAGGCGGGGGGGATGCAGCATGGGGAGGGGGAAGAGAGGGAGAGGCAGAAACGGGTAGGAGGGGGAGGGGGGGAGAGGGGGACAGGGTGCAAGGGCACAGAGGAGGAGAGGAGACAGGGGGGCAGGGAGGGAGGAGCAGGTATGAATGAGAGGAGGAGAGAGGGAGGAGGGGGCAAGGGGGGAAAGGGGCAGAGGTCAGGGGAGGAGAGGGGGCAGGGCAATGGGTAGGGGGGAGAGAGGGAGTGAGGGGAGAGAAGGGCATGAGGGTCCGAGGGGAGGAGGGAGGGATAGGCAGTGAACAAGGGGAGAGGTGAGGGGGGGGGGGGAGGGCAGAATGAGGGGTGGGGGGGGAGAGAGGGAATGTAGATGGACCAAGAGCAGCAGGAATAAAGAATGGAGAGGGGGGGTGGTTTAGCAGAGAGGATTGAAACAGTATGTAAGGAGAGGGAGGGGGAGAGGCAGAAGGAAGGGAGGAGGGAAGGGAGGAGGGGAGGGGTAGTGAGGGAGAGGAGGGGGAAGTCAGAATGAAGGTTAGACGAGAGTAGGAGGGGAGTAGAGGACAGGCTAGTAGAGGGAGAGAGAGAGCCAGAGGCAGATAGTAGAAGAGGAGAGTGGAGGGAGCAGGGTAGAGTAGGGGAGAGAGCAGAGCGGGGAGAGAGGAGGCAGAGAGGGTAGAGGAGGGAGGAGAGAGGGGAGAGAGAAGTAAGATAGCATTGAAGGGGGAGAGAGAGAGAGAAGGGAGAAGGAAAGTAGGGGGTTGAGGGTGAGGGAGTAAATAGGGATGGATAGTAGGAGTGGGTAGGAGTAAGGGGAGGCAAGGAGTAGGGGAGGGAGGGGGGGAGAGGAAGGGAGAAAAACAGGAGAGGGGAGGGATGTATATGGGGGAGGGGATAGGAGAGAGGAGAGCAGATGAAGAGTGGGAGAGGGAAGGGAGGAGAAAGTAGGGAGGAGGGTAGGAGTCGGAGAAGGGTAGGGAAAGGAAGGAGGAGGAGGAGGAGCAGGAGAGGAGGAGGAGAGGTAGGTGGGGAGAGAGGGAGGGGAGGGGGGATAGTATAGGGAGAGTAGGGGAGAGTGAGGAAGGAGAGAAGGGGAGGGGAGAGAGAGAAGATAGGCAGCGGAAGGGAGAGAGGGTTATAGAGACAAGGGAGGAGAGAGGGAGGAGGTGAAGAGGAAGGGGGGGAAAGGGTAGAATAGAGGTAAGGAGAGAGTGAGAGAGAGAGGGGAGAGGGGAAAAGGGGAGGAGAGGAGATGGAAGAGAGAAGGAGAGAGGGGAGGAGGCAAGAGGTAGGGGGAGGAGGGACGAGAGGGGGGAAAGAGTGAGGTAAGAGAGGAGATAGAGGGAGTAGTAGGTGATAGGGGAGAGGAGGTTAAGGGAATAGGAGAGAAGCCATATGGGGGAAGAGAGGGGAGGGGGAGGGGTAAAGAGAGAGTAGAGAGAAGAGGGAGAGAGGAGAGGGAAGAGGAGGAGGAGAGATGGGGATAGAGGCAGGAGGGGACGGGAGGGGTGAGAAGAGAAAGAGTGAAGGAAATAGAGGAGGGAGAGGAGGGGGGGAGAGAAGGAGGAGGGGGGTAGGAGGGGGAGAGAGGTAGGTGGAGGAGAGAGGGGGACGAGGGTGAGGGGTTTAGGTGGGAGGTAGGAGTAGGGGGGGAGTGGACAGTAAAAAAGAGGAGGGGAGAGTCAGAGGGAGGATTGATGCATGGGGGAGAAGTGAGAGGGGAGGAAGGAAGGAGAGGGAGTAGGGAGGAAGAGGCTATGAAGCATAGAGAGGGGGAAGGAGGGCAGGTGGGCGTAGGAGGGGGAAGGGGAAGGAGAAGAGAGAGAGAGGGGAGGTTGAGGTCTAGGGGGAGGATAGAGGAGGAGGAGAGTGATCAAATGTAAGGGGGGAAGAGGAGTGAGAGCATAGAGGGGGAGCAAGATGGTGGAAGGGGGGGTAGGGGGGAGGTAGAGAGGAGGAGGAAGGGGAGGGGAAGAGGGAAGAAAGGGGGGAGTGGAGTAGGAGTGGGAGGAGGGAGTGAGGGAGGGAGAGGAGTTAGAGTAGAGGGAGAGGAGAAATAGAGAGGAGGAAGTTAGGAGGGGAAGGGAGGTAGAGGATAAGGGAGAGTAGGGGGAGTAGCGAGTGAAGAGGGGGGGGGGGAGGGGAAGGGGAGTGCAGCAGTAGGAAAGAGAAGCAAGTAAGGAAGGTGAGAGGTAAGAAGGAGGATGAGAGGGGGGTAGTGAAGAAGGAGATGTAGGAAGTTAGGGAAAGTAGGGATTGAGGACGAAGGAGGTAGATATGAAAGGATAGAGAGGGGGAGGGTGTTATGCCACCAGGGAAGGGATGGTAGGTCAGGAATTGTGATGAGTTAGTTGAGGAGCATTTGTTTTAAGGGGTGAGTGAAGAGATGAGAGCGGGGAATAGAGAAGAGGAAGGAAGAGGAAGGAAGGAGGAGGGAGGAGGTATTTTAAGAGGAGAGAGATGAATGGGTAGAGGGGAGGGGATAAGGTTTAGAGGGAAGGAGATAGGAGGGGAGGAGGTATGGAGGGGAGGGGGAGAGGTAGATGAAGAGGAAGAGGAGAGGGGGGAGGGAAGAGAGAGTGGGAGAAGTGGGGGAGCACAAGAGAGGAGTAAAAGTGGGGAGCTGACAGTGGGAGATGGGGGGTGAGAGAGGCGAGAGAAGACAGAGAGGAATGAGTTAGGATAGAAGAGAGAGTGGGGGTTAGAGGAAGAGAGAGTGGGAGGGAAAGGGGAGGATGAGAAGGGGGAGGGAAGGGAGGGAGAGGGAAGGCTAGGGAGTGGGAGGGAGAGGAGTAGGAAAGGGGAGAAGTGGGGCGAGAGGGGAGAGAGAGAGGGGGAGGGAAAAAGAGGGTGGCGGGTGATAAAGTGGAGAGGAGAATGGAGGAGAGAAGTAGGACATGGGGAAGAGATGCAAAGGAGGAAGGGGTTAGGAGTGTAGGGGGAGGGGAGTAAGGATAGAAGAGTTGGAAGAAGGGTATAAAGGAATAAGGGGAGGAGGGTGGCGGGGAGGGGATGTAGGGGGAGTAGAGTAGGAAAAGGAGAGCAGAGATGAGATAAGGGTGAGAGAATGTAGAGATAAGGGGAGGGGGGGGGGGGGTAGAGAGAGTAGAGGGGGTAGGAGAGGCATTGGAGTATCGAAGATGAAGAGGAGGCGGATTTATGAAGAGAAAGATGTTTTATTCCGAGGGGGGAGATGGAGTAATGTTAATTTTTTTTGGTGAGAGGAAGTTAGAGGTCCATTTCCCTGAGAGAGGAAGGGTGGTATCTTATTTTATGGGGAGGATTTTTTTGAGAGGGGGAGTGGAGGGGGAGGAGGGTCCTAGGGGGGGAAGGAAGAGGAGGAGATAAGTTGGAGAGGAGAGGGAGTATGGAAGAGGTTAGGGGGGGAGGGAGGGGGAGAGTGAGGAGAAGGAGGAGGAGAGATTAGAGGGTAAAAGGGGGATAGGGAGGATTTTTTATAGGATATGGAGAGACAAGTAGAAGGGGGATTCCAGGGAGGAGGGGGGGGTAGTAGGGAGAGAGGGGGGAGGGAGAGAGGAGTGGGGATAGGGAGGATGAGGGAGGGGGGAGGGAGCCAGGAGTATTCAAGAGGGGTAAGAGTAGGAGAGGGGAAGGGTGAGAAGGCCGGGGGGAAGGAGGAAGGAGCCCAGGAGGGGGGGGTATAGAGAGGTGAGCGTATAGAAGAAGGGGCAGGAGAAGAGAGGGGGAGAGCGGGTGGAGTTGGGAAGCCAGAGAGGGGAGGGGATGAGAGAGAGGGGAAGAAAAAAAAGGGGAGATGTAATGGGAGGGGTGGGGAGGAGGAAGAGGGGGGGGGGGGAGGTGAGAGGAAGAGGAGGGGGTAGGGGGGCAGGGAGAGCAGGAGGGAGGGGTAGAAGGAAGGGGAAGTGAGGGAAGAGAGGAGAGGAGGTAGAGAGGGGGAATAGTGGGAAGAGAGGAGAGGGAGAGGGAGTAAGGAAGGGAGGGAAGAGTGGTAGGGGGAGAGAGAGGGAAAGGGGAGGGAGGTTGGGATAGGGAGGCCAAGGAAGAGGAGTGGGGGGCAGGGTAGGAGGGGGATGAGAGAAGTGAGTGGAGGAGGGAGAAAGAGCCGGGTAGAGGGGCCCAGGTTTTTAAGAGAGGCAGGTCGGAGTAGGGGAGAGGGGGAAAGAGAGGAGAGGGGAGTAAATAGTAGAGAGGATGAGGAAGGGGGACGGGAGGGGAGAGGGTGAGGGAGAGGAACAGTTGGGGAGCGCAAGAGGGAAGAGGCAGAGAATAAGGGGCGAGGATAGTTGGGAAAGGACAGCATGGGTGGCCAGAGTGGGATGGATAGTGACTATATTCAGGGGTCAGGTGGGCGAAGGAGGAAATAGAAGGCAGGAGAGAGGAGTGGGAGATGGGGGGTAGGATGGGAAGGGGGCAACAGGGAAGTAGAGAAGTATATAGAGAAATTTAGAGGAACAATGGTATGGAGTAGTAGTATGTGGTTCACATGATAATAGAAGAGAGTACGATGGCATTTGCAAGGTTAGCAGGTATGTAAGTGGGGGTGGAGGCATTTATATATGATAACACAATATATTAGGTGAATATTCGTTTGTAATTGGGAGGTGATCTGGACCGGGGGGTGGGTGGAGAGAAGGGGGGAGGAGGGGCGGGCCCAGGGAGGTAGGAAGGTGGAGTGCGAGGGAGGCCAATGAATCAGAGTAGGGAAGATATTGGGTGTTAAGAAATAGGGGGGAGTGGAGTTTGTGGGTAGAGGGTGATGAGGAGGGAGTGGGGCCCAGAGGATAAGTTTGAGAGCGGATGTAGTAGGGGATGAGGAGGGGGGAGTGGAGTAGCATGGTTGATGTGAGACAGGATGGGAGTAAAGTGGGTAAGTTTCACAGAAGGAGGTAAGGAGCATAGATAGGAGCCATAAGTTATGCATGACAATAATAGAGTGTTAGTATGATTGATGGTTTTCAAATTGATGCAATTTATAAATATCATAGGAATATTTCAGTACCAGGTCCCATATTTATTCATCATATTATTTTTCCATATGTTTATAGGTAAGAGGGAAGATTGCAAGGGATTGAGGGTAGGAGGATGGTGGAGAGGGGGATTATTGGGAGTGAGGGGTATGGCATGAGGTGCGAGGAGAAGGGGGGGGCAGGATCAGAGGGGGGGGGTGGCGGTTGGTTGGGGGTGTTGGGGGGTGGGGGGATAGGACGTACACCACACATTACAGTTTATTGTTTAATTATGATTTATCCATTATGTAATTTTATTTTATTGTTTCTCATGTGTTCATTATATCACAGTATAATTATTTGATTTTATTGTTATATGTCATTTATGAATTTTTTATGTAATTTTTATATCATATCAAAATTTGTTGTATGATTATTAATAATTATTAATAGTAATCATTATTTTTTTTTGAAGTATTATCCATTATAATATAGTTTTTATTTTTTAGATATTGAATTCATTGTTTAAGTTGATAAAATTAAATATACATTGATTTTTTGTTATATGTTAGTTATTTATATCCCATAATACAGGATGATTATTTTATATACATTTTAAATAGTTTTGATAGGATCATTTTTATTATATTGATAAGGAGGTGGTAATTATGCAGTTTCAGTTATTTATTATATAATATTTTTGTATGATCATGTTATTTTCATTTATTTATTTGGTGTAAATTGTGATTAATGTAATTTATATTTACATAATAGTATGATATATATATGACATAATATTTTGTAAATATTTTATTAGAAAAAGGGGTATTGATATTTATATTATTGTTATAATTATGCATCATAGTTTTCCATGTTTTTCAGGGGGCAAGGAGAGCAGAGGGTAGAGAGGAACGAGGAGGATGAATGGCAATGGGGCAATGAGCAGGTGGGAGAGAGGGGGGGAGGGGGGGGGAAAGAAAGGCAGAAGAAGAGGAAGGCAGGGGGGGGGGGGGGGGGGACCAGGGGAGGGGGAGGGGGGAAGGGAGGGGAGCGGCAAGATGGGAGTAAGAGGTGAGGCAGGGAGGGGGAGGGAGAGGGAGAGGGAGAGAGGGGAGATGGGACAGGGCAGGACAGAGCACAGGGTCAATGAGAGGCCGGGTGAGGGGGAAAAAGGAAGATAGAAGGGAGAGGGGAAAGGTGGAGGACAGGCAGAGGGGAGGGGGGGAGGGGGGGAGGGGAAGGGGAGAGAAGGGGCGCAAGGCAAGCAGGGGGGGGGGGGGAGCAGAATAGGCAGAGAGTTGTCATAGATAGAGGGTAGTGAGAGAACAGTAGGGTGGAGGCACAGGGAGGATGGGAGTATGAAAGAGGGAGGGAGGGGGCAGCAAGGAAGAAGACAGGGCAGATGAAAGATGGGGAAAAGAAAGGGGGAGAGAGGCAGGGGAGGGGGGGGGAGGAGAGAGGAAGGAGAGCGCTCAGGGGAGGGGTAGCAGAAAAAGGAGCACAGGTAGTGAGTTATTGATAGGTGGAGGAGGAACCAAGGGAGGGAAGGAAGGGGGGAGGGCGGAGGATGGGGAGAGGGGGGGGAGGAGGAGAAGAGAAAGGGGAAGAGGGAGGAGAGGAATGGAGCAATGTGATGAGGAGGGGGTGGAGGAGGAAAGGCAGCGGGAGGGGGGGTAGGAATGAGAGAGGGGGAGGAACGCAGTCGAGGCAGTGGGAGGAGGGGGAAGGAAGCAAAGGGGGAGGAGGAAGGGGAGAGGGGGAGAGGTTGGGGTGGGGCAAAATGAGGGTATGGGGGGTCTCAAGTAGGGGGTACGGAGAAGCAGGGGGGGGGGGGGTGAGAGGAAGTTGTAGGAGGATAGAAATGAGCAGAGGAGAGAGGGGCGGAGGAGGGTAAGAGAAGAGAGATTGAAAGAAAATTGGGAGGGGGGAAGCCAGGGAGTCCAAAGAGAGTAATATTTGGAATTTGTGGGAGAGAGATTGTGAGAAGATTATTAGCAATGGTCATAAAGGTTTTTATTTTGTGTTTGTTTGGGGGGGGGTTTTTTATCACTATTAAGGTTAATGAATTATGTCTGGGTAATAAGTGTTAGTGAGAGTGTTTCCCAGCAGAAGTATAGGGGTTAAGTTTGGATATAAAATAATTGATTCACAAATCTGAATGTCCCATGCATATTTCAAGGTTATGCATTTATGCAGATTTTAGTTGAATTTATCATACTATTGTTCATTATGGTATACATTAATATGATTGATATATAATGGGAGATTAGTGAAGAGTAGTGAGGCCCCAATTTTGAAAAGGGTTTATAGGGAAGACAGGAGGGGAGACCATAGGAACAGGGATAGGAGGGAGGAGGTGGGGCGGGAACAGGTTGGCCAGGGGGGGAGGTGCCAGTAAGAGGGGGTGGGGGGGGGTGGTGAGGGAGGGGGAGGAGAGAGAGAAGAGGTGAGGTGGGGGGGTATGGGGGGAGTTGGGGGAGGGGGGGTGCCAGGGGGAGGAGGCAGGGGAAGGGCGGAGTGAGAAGCAGAGAAGAATAAGGGGTCAGCACAGGGAGGGGGAGAGAGAAGGAGAAGACGAGAGGAACAGCAGATGGTGAAGGTTGGGGAAACGGAGAGGTGTTGGGATATTGAAAGTGAGGAGGAGAGGATCGGGAGCCGGTAGCTACGGCACCAACGACCTTGGTGTATGTATAACAATTCTGATGGTGTAATTTTCAATCATGAAGATACATCATAAAAATTTGTATGATGATTTATTCATGATTATACATTTTGGTAGTAATATATTGGATGTTAGGGGGGGCAGAAGGAAGATAGTGGGGGGAGGGAAGGGAATGAAGGGATGAGGGGTAGAGAGGCACAGATGGTGGAATCAGATAGTTATAACATTAAGCAGGATTGCTTGATCGGACAGTTGGAGGATATGGGCCATGGTGATGGACTAAGAGAAGGATAGAGATTAGGCATGAAGAATAGTAGTAGAGTCAATAATTATGTGTATTTGCATCCATTTTTTCCCCATTGCTCCATGTGTTTGTTATATTAATCAAAACCATGAAAATCTGTATCCAACATGATTTCATTTTAGATATTTTTATTTGGTGTCATAATCTTTTTTTTATATCAAAATTATAATTTGCAAGTTATTTGAATGTGATTTTATCTATGTCTTTTTATTTTTGTATTTTATATAGCATCATTTTTTGAAATATATTGCCCATATAAATTAATTTTTATCATACATATGAATATCATCCCCATTATGTAATCATTGTAGTTTTTGCTCGTTTTTTATCTTTGGTGTAGTAATATATTATATATATTGTGATTGTTAATATATAACCATTGTTTTTTTTGTGTGGTATTATGATGTTATATGTTTGAATTTTATTTGTAAAATTAAAGATTATTATTTTGTATGTCCAATTCATGTACACAGTTGTTTATCCCCATAGGCAGATGTGGTGAATTTGAATATAGGTATTATTTAATGAATTTATAAATTGATGCAACCTTTAGAGATTAATATTTGTTATGTTTATAGAATATGCACAGTGACCAAAGGTTATCAGATTTTTGTATTACCTTATAAGGAAAATTTTTTCACATTTTCATTGTGATAATTCATTTTATTTGTATTATTATGTTGTGTAAATGATTATTTTATTTTATTATGACAATACGATCAATTTAATAAATCAGTTAATATTGGATAGTAAGTTTTTTATAATAAGGTATTTGATTTTGACATTTGTTATTATTGGTTTTATTAGTTTCCATTTTTATATTCATATATTTTATAATTTTGGTTGAAGTATAAGATCCCAATTCATATTGTTTATATTTCCATATTGTTTTTCAGTATTATAGTATATCAGATACATGCTTCAGTTATTAGTTTGTTGATTTATGTAATTGGGGACTTTTGAGTATGATTTTTTATTGTACAGGGATTTGTTGGTATGTTAATAGTTATAAAGCAAGTGTGTGATTTATTATTCAGATATTGTTAATGTATCCACCAGTTGTTAGTTTTCATTTTTATTTTAGTATTATATATTACCTTGTATGTAAATTGTAGCATACCCCCCCATGTTACATAAGTTTTATTATATGATTCATCATATGTTTTTTTTTATGATCAACCCAATATTTCCCCCATAATTCATTTCCAATGATGCCACCTCCCACCCACCTATGAGATAATACATCAATCCATAAATCACAACCCCCAAAATATGTCACATATACCATATTAGGAAAGACAATGGGTCAGGACATGTATCAGAGCAGATTATCATTATTTTATTTAATGTATATCATTTTTAATTCTATCATTTTCCATGTGCATATTTATGAGTATTATTCGAATAAATATTTAATTTCAATAATTTTTATATATATTATTATATGAGTATGTAGGATTTAGTACACAAGTTTTATGTTAAGATAAATATATAATTTTGGGTATGTGATTATATTCAAGGTTAATAGATTTTATGATGTCATGATTGTTATGGTTTAGTGTTAATATTTATCAATCATTTTCAACCAGTGATGCATTTATATCTTTAATTTTGTTTTGAATTGTTTGAGATTATGTATTTTATATATAATTTTCCCATAATATGATATTGAATTATATGTAGTAGGTTATGGTAAGGTGAATTGGAGTTATATGATGAGCATATCATTTCAGTATGAGCTAGATCCCAACGGTGAAGATTGAACTCATATATTCGGATTTTAACAAGCAATCAATTACATATATAGATATTATATTAGCATTCCAATTGGATTAATCAGTCATAGGATTTTTATTATGTTGTATTATATATTTAATCATAATCATTGACATGAGAGCTTTATTCCAACCATTTATCCATCCCATTTAAATGGGAATATTGGATATATGGTAAACATTGATCACAAATTTTTTATATAATTAATATGTTGTTATATTGTTATGGTTGGTATTCATAGTGGCCCATGTGACATCAGCAAGACCCAATAACGCCAGAATGAGATATTATTGTTAGTTTTTCGTTTCCAGATATTTGATAATATATAAATAATTATACACATACCCCCCACCCCCCCCATCCCACCCCACCCCCCCACCCCCCCCAGCATTCCAAATAAGCCCCCCCACCCCCCCATTATTCCCCCCCCCCAAGGATAATGACCCCCCCCACACCCCAGCCCCAATTATGAATATTATGGTCTGTATATAAGTTTTATATAATTGTCAGTAATAAATGTTTTTTTTTTTTTTTTATATGATAATTTATCAGTTATATTACATAGGTTTTTATTGTTTATCATCCATATGACCCGTGACTACCGTAGGTCGTCCGGGGCAGATCAAGGGCTATTAAAAAAAGCTGGTCGAGGTCGCAAGGATCGAGACATAGACAAAATCCCGTGAGATGTACCTGTACGATGTGAAAACAGCTGTGCTCGAGGACGATCTTCCAATCTCAGAATTGCGAATGGTCTGGGGATTCGGGTCTGAATTAAATGATGTGGAATTCGTTCCCAACCGGTGTATACAGAAACAATGGAGGGTACAAGCGCGATCACACGGCTATTCAAGTGGGAAGCTCAATACGGAGCTGGGTGCTAGATGCTATTGTACTTTGACCACCATTGTTCTATGGCTTCAGACCGAGTTAAGCTCAATCAACCGGTCTGGATCCCGTGTTTCGGGTCTTGATGTGCCCATTACGACCTCGCTACTCAAAACTCTTGCCACCAGATGATTATGCTGCAAGAGGCGGAGGTTAGAGAAACCGATCTTCGATCGGTTACCTGAGGTCTGAGCAGATTTACTACCTGATTGATCCGCTTTCATCAACAACGAATACTATCCCAGTAACTACGAATTCGCCTGGCTGCTGAAGCGAGCAAGAACGATAGCTACGGACTTCGATAAACGTTAACCCGCATGTCAGATACCCGTCATCATCCAGGGAGCACCGGAAAGTACTCAAAAAGGTTCTTTGGCGGTGTTAACGACGACACGTAAGAGAGATATACGGGTATGCAAGTGATGCGATGAGAGACGATGGAGAGAACGCCACGAAAGGGTGCCAACGCCCTCTGCAAGAAGATCCGGGCGGTCTTTATCGAGTACGGCCGAGAGATGCAGAGAGAGATGCTGCTTCACTGCTGCATCTGCTTGAACGAACATCTGTGCCTGGGAAGAATTGTTCGCTGTCATCGGCTTGCTCATGTAACCTGGTTCGAGACTGAGTTCATGGTTGTCACCAGGAAAACGCTGAGTGCACTGAGGAAGGAGTGACACTGAAGTGAAGTAAGACACGCACACAAGCTAGAGTGCAACTGTAGGGTGGAAAACCTTTTGGAAGGGGAAAACACACCTTGGAACAAGAAAATGGAAATGACCGGAATGGAAAAATTAGTTGTGGAAAAGAGATTTAGGAGTAATGACCAGGACCAGATGAAGTAATAGGGAAGGGAAAAAAAACATGTGGAAGGGAATACCAAATTACAGCCATTTTGACTAACCTTGGGGAAAAACTACAGCAACTAACATGACTACCCACCGCAGCAGAAGGTCAGGACTGCTTGATCACAGTTATATGACTATCTGATTGAATGTAAGGCGCCCAAAGCTTACTGCTGCTGGAAACCTCGATGGCGGCGGGGGGGCATTGACCAAGCTATGACCTTTCAAAATCCATGTACTGAATCCGCCGATCCTGTGTTTAGGGTTTGATTCTGGCCCTCCAGTCTCGATTCTATTGGTAAAACCTCTGACGGGAGATACCTTTGCAGTACCTAATATGGAGAGAACACGGAGAGCCGCCGGTCCGCTACCAACGCAGTTGTACGGGGTGCCCGCGTACACAGCGTCTTTATAGCCAGTCCCCAACGTTGGATTACCATCAGCCTGAACAATACAGACGGTTGCTGGAGTGGATAACCCCAAGAACCCACACAGTTCTGGCTTCAAATCTTCCCACGGCAATCCGGCTGTCGTCATAGACGTGACAAGGGACTGGAGAGGCTGGGAAAAGCTGATGAACCTGGTGGAGAAGATGTTCCCCTCCGCGCTCCCACATAGCGGTAGGTCCCACTCCCAACGTATGATTGGCATTGTCGCTTCCACGAGTGCAATGCAGTTCTGTCAGCGCGGGCGTGCTGGCGGGTATGCCGTGGCGGGTGACAGTGAGGGAGCGGCGCACCACCACCGTCATCAACTTTGGGGTCGCTCACGAGAGCCTCTTAAGCGACCTGATAAGCGAAGCGGTCATCAAAGGCGACGGGCGATCGATGACCGTTGGCATTCTACCCAATTCTGGTAGAAGTCCTGAGCTATACCGGCACAGTTCCACCGTCCCCCGCTGAAGGGAGCGAGCCGACACGCGTGGCGCCTCTGATCCTGGAAAAGAGACCTGTGGCCATCGGCTTCTCGAAAGAATACCACGACACCAACAAGCGGCGTATGGCCGACGACGTTTTTGAAGGACCCCCGGCATGTACGGGACCTTCAGAAAGGCTCTCCGAAGACGGACGAAACGTACGCAATACGCAGGCTGAGAACGTTAATCACGGACCATCTCTTCTAGGAGAGCGCCTTTTTGCCCAATTCAACGCAGGCGGGAGTAAGGTCCCTCCACGTTATCAATGAATACCACAGGTCGGCCGGACCTTCACGGCGTTTGGCGAACGCGACAGTTTTCAGTTAGTTTCGCCAGCGTAGGATTGGCGCCCTGGCCAACTCGTGCATGAGGCGCGGAGGTGAAGGGAGCGCCTTCATTCACCAGATACCGCTGAGGATTACACGAGGCGACGGCGGCGAATGAAGAGCCGCCGTGTACTGCCTTTTTTTGGGGCAAGTTGACGCGGAGCCAGCCATATTCGCCACCAAACCATGAGGAGATAATGGACCGCTTCACGAGACTACGTCCCGCACTACTTTTGAGGAGTTGCCTTATGATGTCTTCCATCCTGGTCGAAGATACCTAACCAGTGGGTGGATGTTGTTTAAGCAGCCCGCCGAACCTGTCCAAACAATACCAGGAGGATTAAGAGGGGCAGAGAAGAAGCGGAGACGACCTTTGCATACTGGGTGCCAATGCAGCACGATGCGTATGAGCAATTCCTGAATAATCACCGACATCCTCGTTTGTTATTACGGGCAGCCGCAGTCCTCAACAATACCCACTGCCCCCTGCGAAGAAGCCGCAGCTGCCTTTGACACGGCCCCCCGCTGACACCAGGAGGATCTGGAGTTGCCTTCGACATTGCCACCCGCGGACAACCAGGCAGAGCCGCAGCTGCCTTCGCACCACCAGCCCCGTGAGACACCAGGAAGAGCCGCAGCTGCTTCACCATCGCCACCCTGGACAACCAGGAAGAGGCAGGCAGCGTTTAACATTTCGTCCAACAAAGATGATCTTGCGTGTCTTCTACTAAACTCAGGATCGCGGTTTTATGGAGGAGAGGAGGAGGAGGAGCCCAAGAAGTTGAAAAACTGAGAATCCATACCTTGAGAGAGCTGAGTAAAGTACTGGACGTTTACGAAGCCGCCCCTAACCCAGGGACCCTTGCCCCCTACAGAGATATTTCCCCCCCAATATGTCTACCCCTCCCCATATGTTACCCCCCCCCTCTTTGTCTTAATATGAAGAATTCCTTCCCCTTACCTGCTATGCGTATTTTTCATTCTCCCCCCCCAAATATGTATATAAGAATCCATACCCTGCGAGAGCTTCGCTGGGAAAACTACTAGAATTTCTTTCCCCCAAATGTGTAAATTCATTATATCAATTAAACGTATTCAAATGTGTGTGTGTGTGTGTGTGTGTGTGTGTGTGTGTGTGTGTGTGTGTGAGAGAGAGAGAGAGAGAGAGAGAGAGAGAGAGAGAGAGAGAGAGAGCGTACAAACGTACGAAGCATGACTGCCATTGTCTGCACGTCTGTCTGCCTGCCTGTCTGTCTGTCTGTCTGTCGGTTCGGTCTATGCGAAGTGGCGATAAATGTAAGCATTTTGTTTCCACCCTCAGCTCTTTTACCACCGAGCCAGCCTATCCATATTGCCAACAAAACATCCTGACCCCGCTGCTCAACCACTCGTAACTCCGCCTTCTGCCTGACCCGCCGCACCTCCACTTCTGGGCCCAGCGTGTCTGCAAGCGTGTGATCATGGAAGAATCAAGACCCGGCCATTATTTAGATTATTTAGAACTGGTAGAAGCCTGTTTGTTTTATTCAACGCTGAAAGCAGCTACAGCCGAGGAGATTTTGGCAAATAAACCAATAGGTACATTTTTTTAGTGCGGGGTGGTACTGATTCGCTTTACCCCTTTATCCTCGCTGTACGAACAAGCTGGGGGACAGAATTCATATGGATCTCGGCTAGTTTCATGGGTATCTTACGGCTCTTGGAGTCGGATGTTTGTGCACTCTTAAAAAAGCACATTTCATTTGAAGAAGTACTTCAATATTCCGAAGGCCTGCTTTTTTGAGAGCTTCCTTCGGCTTCTCCACCGTGACCTTTGATAAGACGTATTGGATATTACCACGGTTAGTATTTCTCTTTTTTCTGTGTATGTGTATGTATGTGTGATGAGGATGTAATATAGCAAAGTGACAACGCGGCAGCCAGCTCGTGCACCGCTGATAGCCAGTACCGGATGTGACCGGAAGTGGCCGAAAGTGACTGCGCAGTAGCCGCTCAGTGCACCACTGATGGTTAGAGGAAGATAGCCAGTACCGGAAGTCACTCCGGAAGTCACTGAAAGTGACTGCGTGGTAGCCCCCTTGTGCACCGCTGATGGTTAGAGGAAGATAGCCAGTACCGGAAGTGACCGGAAGTGAGCGCGCGGCTACCGCCCCATGCACCAGTCGTGGGTAGGGAGAGATTAGCCAGTGTCAGTAGTCACCGAAAGTGACCTGAAGGGCCGTGTAGGGGGGGGGGGGGGGGGGGGGGGGGGGGGGGGGGGGGGGGGGGGGGGGGGGGGGGGGGTGGCGGCTGTGCAGCACATGCGTGGCACACGTGTAACCAAAGAGTTATGTGCCTTACGAAGGGGGGGGGGGGGGGGGGGGGGGGAGAGAAGGAGGGGGAGAGAAGGAGGGGGGGGAGGGGGGTGGAGCCGAACAGAGCATAGCATTAGGAGACTGTTTACTTCAATCAGTTGCGTTTCAACTCCTATAGAGATGCCGTCTTCATATTCATTCTGCGATGAAGATGATCTGCAGAAATCAGGGTTTTACTATTCGGATTTATGCATGGCGGAGGCAATGATAATGATAAGAAAGACTCCTCTGGAACAGGGAAGAGTCTTGGTATGTAAGACGAGGAACAGTGATAGACGCTATCCGTTTTTTTTTGGTGGTTAGGAAGGAAGGGGAGCTGTGGTTTACCCCATAGACGTATATTATCGTGGTGACAGGCTAGAACTGTGTGCGGCGAGCGTAGAAACACTGATGTCTATTCAAGTCAGGAGGGCTCTAAGAAAGGCTAGGAAGCGTCTGAGACAATCCACAAGACATCAGGCAAGGGATCTTCCCCTGCGTTTCATTGAGCGCGACTACGTTTGGAGGAGGACTCCTATTACGTAGTGTGTAAACGTCTAAAGATGCGGTGGAGAATACCTCGGTTAGTGTCTCCGTGTGTGTGTGTGTGTGTGTGTGTGTGTGTGTGAGGTTGCGGTACATACACAGGAGAACCCGAGGGTACGGTATGTATCTGTATTTTACCTATATACGTAAGCATGCATGCATGTATATGACCATTGCTAGTGTTACAAATTCTGGCAACAGGAAGTGACGGGAAGTGGCAGCCGCCCCGTGCACCCACGGTAACACTAGCCAGCACCGGAAGTGACCGGAAGCCGCCGGAAACGGCTGCCGCTCTGTGCTCTACCTATGGGTAGAGAAAGATTAGTACAATTCAGTCGCGATCCAACTCCCACAGAGATGGGCGTCTTCATATTCTTTCTGCGATGAGGATGATTTGCAGAAAACAGGGTTTTACTATTCGGATTTAGGCTTTGACGAAGCACTGACGATGCTAAGAAAGACCCCTCCGGAAGAGGGCAGGGTCTTAGTATGTAAGAATAACATACTAAATAGGAAACCTTTTTCCGTTCCTTTTATTCGTCAGGAAGGAAGAGGAGCTGGTTTCCCCCATAGCCGTAGAATATCGTGCTGGCAAGCTAGAACTGTGTGTGGCGAGCGTAGAAACGATGATGTCTTTTGAAAGTAGGAGGGTTATGAAAAAGGCTAGGAAGCGTCTGAGAGAATCCACAAGACGTCAGGCAAGATCCCTTCCCCTGGGTTTCATCCACAGCTGCTACGCCTTGGGGGCGGAGGATTCTAACTACCTAGAGTGTAGCAGCCTAAAGATGCAGTGGAGAATACCTCGGTTAGTGTCTCCGTGTGTGTGAGTTCTATGTGTGTGTGTGAGGCTGCAGTACGTACACAGGAGAATCGGAGGGTATGGTATGTATATTTTATATATATGCATGTAATGTATGTAATGTATGTATGTATGTATCTTGCCTCCCATGATCCCAGCATCCTTACTGCACGTGCTCCAGGCAGTGAAGGACTATTTTTGCAGAGTACCCCTTCAGGGTATAGATAACAATGTACACAGTTAATATGAAACACAGAGAGAGAGAGAGAGTGCGGTCACCGGAAGAGACCCTACAGCCGCTGCCCTGTGCACCACTCGTGGGTAGGGAGAGATTAGCTCGTACCGGAACTCGCCGGAAGCGACCAGAAGCGCCGTGCAACAGCAGTATGTATGTCACACATGCATGCACTAAAGAGCTATGTGCCTTACTAAAAAAAAAAAAAAAAAGAGGGGGACGGAGCCAAACAGAGCCTAGCATTAGGAGAGTGTTTGCTGCAATCAATTGCGATTGAACTCTCGCAGAGATGTGGCCTTTAGATTATTCTTTCTGCGACGAGGCTGATCTGCGGAAAACAGGGTTTTACTATTCTGATTTAAGTGTTCAGGAAGCATTCAGCAGGATAATGAAGACTCCTCCGGAAGAGGGCAAGGTCTTGGTATGTAAGAATAAGGATAATTTTTATAGGAGACGGTATCCATTTTTTTTAATGGTGAGGAAGAAAGAGGAGGGGGCTTGCCCCATCTACGTGAAATACCGTGATGGTAAGCTAGAACTGTCTGCGGCGAGCGTACAAAGGACAATGTCTTTTCAAATCAGAAGGGCTATGAGAAGGGCTAGGAAGGGTCTGAGAAGTTTCACAAAGGCTCAGGCCGGATCTCTTTCTGCGGATTTTGTGAGGTGCTACTACGTTTGGAGTGGTAGGGACGAGCTACTGTGTAGCAGTCTAAGGATGCGGTGGAGAATACCTCGGTTAGTGTCTCCGTGTGTGTATGTGTGTGTGTGTGTGTGTGTGTGTGTGTGTGTGTGTGTGTGTGCGTGAGGATGCGATACGTACACAGGAGAAGCAGAGAACATGGTATGTATCTGTTTTTGTAGATCCTTGCTGGACCCGTCCAAGTTTTCTATATATTTATCTGGCTGTCTATGAATTGACTGACATATTTAAAACAGTTGTCTATGAATTGTCTTACAGATTACAGATTTAAAACAATTCTGTAACGTTACTGCTTCAGATACCCGTCATCCAGGGAGCACCGGAAAGACTCAAAAAGGTTCTTTCGCGTGTACGACGAAGTAATGAGCATATACGGGGTATGCAAGTGCTACGAGAGAACGCCACGAAAGGGTGCCAACGCCCTCTGCAAGGAAGACGCGGCCGAGTACGCCCGAGATGCAGAGAGAATGCTGCTTCACTGCTCGCGTGAACGAACATCTGTGCGGGGAGAATTGTTCGCTGTATCGGGATTGCTTCATGTCACCCTGGTTCGAGGGCTGAGTATGTTGTGCTGTGAACACGCACAGAAGGAGAGTGAACTGTAGGAAGAAGAAACAAGGAAGTGAAACACACACGTGGAAAACAAAAATGGACCGGGAAGGGAAAAATTAGTTGTGGAAAGAGATTTAGGCGTAATGACCAGGACCAGATGAAGGTAATAGGGAAGGGAAAAAAAACATGTGGAAGGGAATACAAAATTACAGCCATTTTGCCTAACCTGTTGGGAACAACTACAGCACTAACATGACTACCGCCGCAGCAGAAGGTCCGGACTGCCTTGATCGCAGTTACTATGACTATTTGATTGAATGCAAGGCGCCCAAGCTTACTGCTGCTAAAAACCTCGAGTGCGAGGGGGTCATTGAAGCTATTGACTTTCAAAATCCATGTACTGAATCCGCCAATCCTGTGTTTTAGGGTTTGAACTTACCCTCCAGTATCGATTCTATTTGTAAAACCTCTGACGGGAGATACTTTGCAGTACATAATATGGAGGAAGTGAGAGCCGTCCGCTACCAACGCAGTCGTCAGGTTGGTCGTCAGTGTCTGGGTCAGTGGGGGTGATTGGTAAAGGCATTTGTGGTTGAAATTTTAAGCAACAAAAACCTTGACTGGTGGGACATGGTGTTACACTGTCACCACTTTGACTGCCAGAATAGGGTGGGATGCTGAATTGGATTGATCGGTCTGCAGATTTACTGAGAGGTGGGAAACTGCAGGTGGGAGGGATTCAGTTCAGTTGCAAGACTGAACTGATTTGTTACAAGTTGTTTTGTAAACATAATTGAAGCTGATGGGTGGATCCATTTTGTTAGACTGAACTGACTGTCTCGTTATTTGTTGGTTCTTTCGTTTGGCGGTATAGTGACTATTCTTTAAATATTGAATTGATTGATTGCTTACTCGTCAGTGGATGAAAAACTGTAGGTAGAGGAATATAGGAGGACAAACTTTGATGTTGGTCGTAAGTTTTAGGGTTTAGTATGAGCAGGATGAGGTGAAAAATTTGAGTTGTATGTGTACAAATTTTTGCTCAGAATGTTGAGATCCAGAACTGGTAAGGGTTGAATAGAGAAAACTTAACAGAAAAATTTGTTCTTCTTTTTTTCTAGTCATTTATGTATATTACCCCCCCCCCCCCCCCCCCCCCCCCCCCCCCCCCCCCCCCCCCCCCCCATCCTAGCTTTGATAATAAAGATTGAAGTGGTCACATAGTCTTGAGGTCTTTTCATTCAGTGTTTTGACCAAAGTGGCTGACATTGTTGACCCCTGTGTTGTGTGTTGGTTTGCGCACAGCGGAGATCCGCAAGGACACCGGCGGCCACTACCAGAATGCCCTACTGCTGGGAGACGTGCCTGAGAGAGTCAAGATCCTTAAAAACTGCGGGCAGAGTGAGTACCCTTGGTGGTGTTGGCTGTGTAAGAACCGACATCAGCATTTTGTAAAATGGTGATGGCTGTTTCCCGTGTTTTTTAGCACCCCCCACCCCTTTGACTTTTCGGCTGGAAATTGTATGGAAAGAACTGTTCGCATAAGCGCACGTATGCTGATCCATGCACACGTGGCAAAGAATAATAGTAAACATTGATTAAAAAAGAAGTGAAAATTTATATCAGTCCTAAAGCATCTTTTTCGTCTTTGCCACAGAATCACAGGGTCAAAGCGTAATTGGTGGTCGTTACTGGTTTAGTAAAGGTCGCCATCCACAGTTGACGAAATCAAGGTCACTGTGAAAGTTGATGCTTTAACTCAATAAAGATCTCTGGCTTTGATCCAATGAGAGATATTTATCATTGTTGATCCACTGAAGGTTACTGTCATACTCTGGCCCTGTAAAAGTCACCAGTTATGCTTTGAGTGGGTGAAGGTCAGCGATCATACATTAGTCAAGGAAGATAATATCCATGCTGACACACAGTATAGGTTGTTGGGGGATATTGTAGTTAGTTTATCTGTCAAATGCACATTCTGTGCTTGCTGTCTGACATGCAGTGCCAGACAGTTGTCCTGACAGAATTCTTGGTCTGGTCTTGTTCAGGGTTACTGTCGGTCAGTGATGAAAATTCCCTTTTACTTTATACATATTTTTTAAAGATTTCTTAATACATTTTTACTTTATACAGATTTTGTGAACATTTCCTGGAATGAAAACAAAACACAACAAAACAAAAACCACCACTGATCAGTTTCTCAGGACTTTTCAAAGACCAAGTTTATCTACAAACTTTTTCCCTGACTTGATTAAACTTTTTTTTCCCCAGGACTTTTCTCAGCTTTCGATGAAAAAATTTTCATAAGTTTCCAAGGCCCTGTCTCACTTTCCCTCCTAAGACCCAGTGAAGCTTTCCCAAGGTTGCCCACAGTGCAGTTACCCTTTTCCCACTACCCTGTATTGAACAAACGCTTTTCACTTCCCGCACGAGTATCTGAATCATCAGTACATGAAAACAGCCTTGACCATTGAAATTTCATTCATCTCTGTTCTATGGTCGGCATCCTCTACTCATTTTGCACTGTAGAGTTTAGAGGGTGGGCAGGTCTGACATCTCTCCCAAGAATTATCCGTGACAGGTCCATGAGATGCCGAAGTCTCTCTCTCCATGCCCATTGAGTTGTGATAGTTGCATGAGATGCTGAAGTCTCTCTCTCTCCATGCCCACAGAGTTGTGATAGTTGCATGAGATGCTGAAGTCTCTCTCTCTCTCTCTCCATGCCCACAGAGTTGTATAGTTGCATGAGATGCTGAAGTCTCTCTCTCTCCATGCCCACAGAGTTGTGACAATTCCATTAGATGCTGACGTCTATCTCTTCATACCCACAGAGTTGTGACAATTCCATTAGATGCTGACGTCCATCTCTTCATACCCACAGAGTTGTGACAATTCCATTAGATGCTGACGTTTATCTCTTCATACCCACAGAGTTGTGACGATTCCATTAGATGCTGACGTTTATCTCTTCATACCCACAGAATCATGACAATTCCTTTAGATGCTGACGTCTCTTTCTTCATACCCACAGAATCATGACAATTCCTTTAGATGCTGACGTCTGTTTCTTCATACCCACAGAATCATGACAATTCCTTTAGATGCTGGCGTCTATTTCTTCATACCCACAGAGTCGTGACAGTTTCATTAGATGCTGATGTCTCTCTCTCTCCATGTCCAGAGTCCCTGGCCTACCTGACGGCAGCCACCCATGGACTACAGGAAGAGGCGGAGGAGCTTCGTGAGAGTTTTGGGGAAGAGGAGAAGGTGCCAGACCTGTACCCTGGGGCCCGTCTGCTGCAGCCCCCGCCGCCCGTCTGCCTGCAGGAGAGCAACTGGCCGCTGCTCACCATGTCCAAGGGCTTCTTCGAAGGAGCCATGGCCAGCAGAGGTGGGGAGGGAGGGGAATGGAGGGGAAGGGGGGGGGGATTTCAAGGGGTGAAGGAAATTTGGGGAAAATAACGGAGAGGAATTAGGGGTGGGTGCTGTTTGTGTGTGTGTTTGTGTGTGTGTGTGTGTGTGTGTGTGTGTGTGTGTGTGTGTGTGTGTGTGTGTGTGTGTAATAGAGGGAGGAATGGGGGAAGTGAGAGGCGTGTGTGTGAGAGAGACACTTGACACTGACACAATTTTATTGCCATTCACAGAAAGCCCTGTTGGCATGGGTATCACGAGTAATATCTAGCAACAACGGTATGAGAGAGAGGGGGGAAAAAGAGAGGGGAGAGGGAGGGAAAAGGGAGTGTGTATATGTACGAAAGAAGTGTGAGAGAAGAACATGAGTGTGTGGGGTTGCATAGTTGAAGAAGGATGAGGAAAGTGAGCGAGTGTACATGTGAAAAGGGAGAGGACTGGGGGAACAGTATGTCTAGAAAGAAGTGGAAGAAATGACTGAGACAGAGCATGTATGTGTTAGCAATACAGATGGCAGATGGTTCGTAAAAGCAGTCTGAAAAGGTTTGCCAATGGAAGCCAGTGTGAGAAACAGTATACTGGTTGCAGGCAATGACAGAACTGGTATACTGATTGCAGGCAAGCCCTCGGCTCTGGCAGCGGTTGCGGACGGAATGGATGAAGGTGCTGGAGAAGGATGGGGTGCTGATGCTGAACTGGTTCTGGATGATGGTGAGGATATACCGAGTGTGGTATGGGTCAGGGGGGACATTAGGGTAAAGGTTCCATGTGTGTGTGTGTGTGTGTGTGTGTGTGTGTGTGTTGTGTGTGTGTGTGTGTGTGTGTGTGTGTGTGTTTTCCTGGGAGTGTGGGTGGTGTTTTGCCTGTGTTTGCGTGCATATTCTTTATTTGCATGTGTACAATTGGATATTTTGTACCTGAAAAAGAGATACACAGTAGTTTCCATTTCAGGTTGAGGATTGTGGATTCATAATATTTTCAGGTTGGGGATTTTTGAAAAAAAAATGTGCTGTTTTTATGATGAAGATTGTGGAGTAATAATATTATCCTAATGAAGATGGTGGATTCATTTCAGGTTGAAGATTCATAATGTTGTCTGGTTGAAGGGCGTTGATTTGATCATGTTTTTGCATTGAAGATTGTGTATTCATGTCAGGTTGAGGATTGGGAGATTGTCCTGTTGAACATCATGGACTCAAAATGTTATCGACTTTAATTAAGATTGTTGATTGATGACGATGTCAGTTTAAAGACTGTTGATTGATCATGGTTACAAGGATCATGAATTGACAAGCTGAAGATAGTGAACTGGATAGACAAGCCATTGTGTTGGTAAACAGGGGGGGGGGGGGGGGGGGAGTAGGAGTGAACTTTGAAAGAGAACTAAAGCTTGAAAGATGGTGCTGATGATAGTGACAACAATGATGTCGACGTGGCCCAGGCTGGGGAAGATGGGAGCAAACAGTGAGCGATGTGGGGTGCTGTGTTGCAGAAGAGGGGGCTTGGAACAGGCGAAGGGTTTGAGGAGGAAGGAGGGGCAGCTGAGGGAGAGGGAGGAGCCTGGGACGTGGAGGATGAAGACCTGGACCTGCCTCCCGACTTGGTATGGGGGTCTGCTTGTCTGCCGGTGTGCGTGTGTGTGTGTGTGTGTGTGTGTGTGTGTTGAGACGTGTTCTCCGTTCACTCTTTACCGTAATACTGTTCACATGTTTGCTGCCCCAATGACTGATTAATCTGTCATACTTAGTTCACTCTTTACTGTAATTCTGTTCACATGTTCGTTACCACTATGACAGATTAATCTGTTGTACTTAGATGTGCCTGCTGCCCTTACATACTGGGTTAACTTTCCTGGGGGGGGGGGGGGGGGTTGTTGTGTTTTTGTTTGTTTGCTTGTTGTGTTTTTAAACATTTTTTCCCATATTCCAAAATAGAAATCTATGTGGAATGGTGGCTTAATCCAGGAGAGAGTGTATATTCTAAGTTATGAATAAACATGATTTCCAATACTTTTTGTGGGTCTCTGAAATGGGGAGTTTGTATTATACTCCCTGTTTGGCTAGTATACTTACCATGTCAGACATGTCAGACCATAGCATTCAACGGCAGTTAGTCAGCTCTGCCAAGCTGACTAACTGCTGTTGAATGCTATGGTCTGACATGTAAGTATACTAGCCAAACAGGAGTATAATGAAAACTCCCCATTTCTTATTGGGGTCTCAATGAATAAACATGATCTCCAATACTTAATGGGGTCGCTATGAATAAACATGACATCCATCACTTAGGTCTCTCTGAATAAACATGATTTCCAATACTTATTGGGGTCTGTATGAATAAACATGATTTCCAATACTTCTTGGGGCGTCTGTGAACAAACATGATTTCCAGTACTTCTTGGGGGATCTCAAGCTCTCCTCCACATTGAACATTCACTCAGCTGGCGAGATGCAGGGGGAAAATGGAGGACAGTTATCAAGCAAGGTGGTCCCAGGTCAGGCAGGGATAAAGCGTGAGAAACTGTATTGATATATACCATACCAGAAACAGTGTTTTGGATTGTAGATGGTCAAATTTAAAAAGAGTAACAGTGTGTCTGAATAGTAGTTGGACATAGATCACAGTGCCTCAACTTTTCTGTACATGTGATGTTTCTAGTGAAAGAGCAGAAAAAGAAAAAGAGGCAGACGCAGCTGAAAGCAACCAAATCAGTATAGGTGGGTGGCCCAGCTGTGCAGAAGGGTCGTCCTTTCATCTACTATAAAGTAATGTATGAACAAAAGTATAGTGTGGAGAGCAGTAAAGACAGACTTTATTCGATTTTTGTTTGGTTTTTGTTTTCTGAAAAGTCCTTGTCGATGGTCTGTGCGAGCAAAAGTTGTTTATTTTTTTTCCCTTGGCAGTCAGCAGGTGAATGTCAGGCTGATACAGCTGTAACCCATTTTACAGGCTGTGTGTTAGAATATTGACATGTTGTCGTAGCTTTACAGTGATGTAGTAGTATTACTTTCATTTCATGTCTTTCCACACACACAAAAATATGTGATATTAGATGATTACAGTGATGTGACAAGTGTGTCTCGGTGATGCATTGACATGTAATCAGTCACACATCATGGGGGGCATGACACTTGTCGCAGGAGGTGGGAGTGGCAGCGACCGGCGCAGGAGAGGAAGGGTACTTTGTGCCGCCCACCAAGGGGACCAGTCAGACACAGGTATCCGGTGTTTCCTCTGGGTGTGGTGTGTGTGTGTGTGTGGTGTGTTGTTGTGTTGTATTGTGTTGTGTTGTGTGAGTGTTTTTGTGTGTGTGTGTGTGTGTGTGTGTGTGTGTGTGTGTGTGTGTGTGTGTGTGTGTGTGGTGTGTGTGTGAATATGTGTGCATACATGCGTATGTGTGTGTGTGTGTGCATGTGTGTGTGTGTTTGCATGTGTGTGTGTATGTATGCTTGTGTGTGCATGTGTGAGTGAGAGAGAGAGAGAGTGTGTGTGTGTGTGTGTGTGTGTGTGTGTTTTCCAAGATTCTTTTCTTTTTTAATGAAACTGATGTCCCAACCCACCCACCCCTCTCTTCTTTTTACCAGGTGTGGTGCAACAACTCCCAGCTCCCTGTGGACCATGTGCTGGCTGGATCCTTCGAGACGGCCATGAGGGTGAGCTGCTCTTGGGCATTGTGGCCACAAGCCACAGTTAGGATTTTGCTTTAAAATGCCATACAGACCATGTAAGCGTTTTCAGGCCCACCATAAATTTGAGCCAACATTTAATGTGAAACTGATAATTGTTCAAAAAAAACAACTCCCCACCAATCATTTCCATTTTAGGGAGGGGGGGGGGGGGGGGGGGGGGGGGGGGGGGGGGGGGGATCTTCACCAATGAAACCACAGTCAATGAAACCAAATACATGACCTTGCACTCAGTTGACTCACAGTTCAGGCCTTTGCACTCATCAGTCACCCTATCTTTGCGCCAGCCTCAAGTGCACCAAATAATCCCATTCCTTTGATTTTAATCTGTCTGCTTGGAACCTCGTGGTTTTTTACCTTACCTTGATGGCCATGTGAAAGGAAATGAGGAGAATCAACTTTCAAACACAATACAAATTCTTAAAACAATCTGATTGTGCCAGTCTATGAATACTCGACTCCTTAAGCAAGGCCTTGGTGCATTAATTTTTGATGTGCAGCCTGTGGTTCTTTACGTTTGTTCCCGGTCCGATATGTGTGTGAGTGTGACAGTATTAAGTTTTCTCGCATATCAGTGTTTGAATTTACCCCCCATGCATTGCCTAAAGCATCCATGTATTTGTCATATATCATGATCTTCAGAAGCATGAAACATGTGGATTGAAAATGGCATCTATGTGCATGTAAAACACGTCAAGAGAGGCCACTGAGACGGAAAACTGGATGGAAAGGAAAAGGGAGAGGTTGACATTGATAATAAGAATGGAAATAAAACATTGAGAAGAAAAAAAAAAAAAAGATGTGTGCATAAGGTGATGTGTGTGTGTGGGCAGTTGCTGCACGACCAGGTGGGCGTGGTTCAGTTCGACCAGTACAAGCAGCTTTTCCTGCAGACCTACAGTCGTTCTCGCACCTGTTACGTGGGTCTGCCTTCGCTGCCACCTCTCTTCGGCTATCCCCATCGCAGCTGGTGAGAGATGCCTAGGTCATCACAAAGCATTGTGGGCAGTTTCATGGGCAGAGAGGCTTTGAAAAATTCCTGACATTGCTTAGGTTGGTTTACAGTCGCGCACCAATAGTGGATAGCTCTCAGGGTGGTGTACTATGATGAACCAGTCGTGGATAGCTCTCAGGGTGGTGTACTATGATTCACCAGTCGTGGATAGCTCTCAGGGTGGTGTACTATGATGCACCAGTCGTGGATAGCTCTCAGGGTGGTGTACTATGATGAACCAGTCGTGGATAGCTCTCAGGGTGGTGTACTATGATGCACCAGTCGTGGATAGCTTTCAGGGTGGTGTACTATGATGCACCAGTCGTGGATAGCTCTCAGGGTGGTATACTATGATGCACTAATGGATAGCTTTCAGGGTGTACTATGATGCACAAATGGATAGCTCTCAGGGTGGTGTACTATGATGCACCAGTCGTGGATAGCTCTCAGGGTGGTGTACTATGATGCACTAATGGATAGCTGTCAGGGTGTACTATGATGCACAAATGGATAGCTCTCAGGGTGGGTGTACTATGATGTACTAATCGTAGATAGCACCTGTCAGGGGTAGTCCTCTCTGACCATAATGCATACTGAAGACATTTCTTGATTTTTCAGCAGTTCTTTTATTTTTCCCCCAGTTGTACCTAAGCTTAGTAAGGCACAAGATGTGGTTGGGTAAGCATTGGAAAAAGACTTTAAGTGATGGGAAAAGCTAGCATTTGTGTGGAGTGCATGACCTTCTGTGTGTGTGTGTGTGCGTGTGTGTGTGTGTGTGTGTGTGTGTGTGTGTGTGTGTGTGTGTGTGTGTGTGTGTGTGTGTGTGTGTGTGTGTTGTCAACTTCTAAGTTTACAGCATAATGTGAACAGCCAGGTGATTTACCTCATCTCTTTGCTGACCTTTGGAGCCAGTATCTTTTTTCCTTCAGTCAAATACAGTCCTTTATGTCTGACACAATAAAAAAAAATATAGTCATTATCTAAAGGGAAAAAACAGAAAAAAAAACATGAAGATTTGTTTGCTTCTGTCCAATCAGGAAAGAGGCCGGAGGTCGTAATGGAGTGCCAGCAGTGGGCCTGAAGCTGAACATGCTGGTCCAGCAGCTCCAGACAGCGTACCAGATGACCACCTCCGGAAAGTTTGTGGATGCCGTCGACAAGTTCCGCTACATCCTGCTCAGTGTGCCACTGCTGGTGGTGGAATCCCGCCAGGAAATCGCAGAGGTGGGTGTTGGAGAGGTGCAGGCGTGACTGCCTTCACCCTAGGGAGGGAGACTGCCAGATCCATGACAAAGCTTGATTAGTTAGATCCTGTTAAGGGGCAAGTGGAGGCAGCTTTTGTGTGTGTGTGTGTGTGTGTGTGTGTGTGTGTGTGCGCGCGCGCCTTAGCAACGAGAACAGCAGGGGTGGACTGCCTTCACCCCATGGAGGGAGCTCTCCTGTTTCTGAGACTGCCAGATCCATAACAAAGCTTGATCAGTTTGACTGTTTAGGGGAGAATGGAGGCAGTGTTTCTTCTTTTTTTTTTCTTTCTTTTTTTTTTTCCTTTTGGCTCTTTGTGTGTGTTGGCAAGCCCATGTCATGTATTAATTGGTCTTCGTGTGTGTGTGTTGGCAGGCCCAGCAGCTGTTAGAGATCTGCAGGGAGTACATCCTGGGTCTTCAGATGGAGACCAAGAGAAAGGAGATGCCCAAGGCCTCGCTGGATGAGCAGAAGCGACAGTGCGAGGTATGCAAACCCTCTTCACTCTTCCTTCATGCTTACTTGCTGTGTACACCCACTCCCACACTATGGCCCCCGTCGTAGACACAACAGGAATATTAGCATGAACTACCAGACATTTCTTGTATTGTGATTGAGGGTGGGAGGAGGGGAAGATGGAGAGTTATCCTCATACCCTGTTGGTGACGTGACTCCCAGGCCATTGTATTTTGACACATCCCACAACCGTATATCTAGGCTCATTCTTTCGCAGTCCAAGGTTATGTTTTATTCGTCACTGATGAATAGTAACTCCGTAATTTGAACATGGTTTCCCAATTAAAATTAATTTAAAAGAGAGGAAAGGAAATAACAAAATGAAAATAATTTTTAAAATTCCTACGAATATATATATTGATATATCGTAAGTTTGAAGAATGTCACATGAGCCATTTACTCGGGGGGAAAAAAAAAAACTTCTTCAGAACTTTCTTCCGCATTGTTGTTCATCATACCTGGAACCTCATCCAGTCGAAATCTAGGTCACTCTAAGCTTCATTACCCAGCACTTTCACTAAGTCTTATGCCGTAAATCCTACAAAAACAGTATCTCCATCACTAAATCTCATTATAGAACGGCAGAAATCAAGGTTAGCCATGGTGAAAAACAGCATTTCGACCTCAAAACTTTAAAAATTCGTAACTCGAGAACCACGGCTCGTATTGACTCGCGTTTTTTTGCAAACGGAAGTAAATGGCTACAGGAAGAAGGAAGTCGCGTTCTCGCGAGAGTTTTCCTTTTCTACGAGAAACATGGCGGCGCCCATTGTTGCCACGTGTTTTGTCCATACAGTAATCATGTGAACAAGTACACAAGCATCTACCATTGAATTACATACGTTGAACAAGAAAGATGCAACACAAAGAAACAACAACCAACAACACATAAGCAAACAAAATAAAAACGTACCACACACACACACTCTCTCTAACTCTTACACACACACACACACACAGAGTGAAAGAGAGAGAAGATGACAGCGCTGACCCACATTTTAGCCTATCCATCCCCAGTATAACATAAAGTGGACTGCAACCAGAGGTTTGTAGGTCAAGGTGAATTCACTCCTGTGCTGTCCTGCCCCCAGATGGCTGCTTACTTCACGCACTGCAACCTGCAGCCTGTTCACCTCATCCTGACCCTGCGCACCGCCCTCAACCTGTTCTTCAAGCTGAAGAGAACTTCAAGACGGCCGCCTCCTTCGCCCGCAGACTGCTGGAGCTTGGGCCCAAGCCGGACGTCGCTCAACAGGTACAGGAGGGGGAGAAAGAAGGAAGGGGGAGTGGGGCTTTGCTTTATCCAGCTGGAAATGAAGGATGAGGAAGGTGGTAGGTGCTGCCAGGTAGCTACAAAAAACTGTGTCCATCTTTTGTGGTATTTGTGCATGAGGGGGGCTAAAAAAAAAAAACAAAAAAAATGTTTGAATCGTGAAAGGCAGGTGTTTGGGGGCCAAGGTGAACCTCAGACAATCCAAACAGTGAACTTGGGGGAAAAAAAAGAAAGGTGAATCATGAAATCTGACTGCATCTTTGCAAATGGCACCCACACAGATGTGTGTTGTCCATCTGTAGACAGTTGCTTTTAACACATCCGTGACTGACTACATGTATGCTTGTAGTCAGCCAGTAATGCACACAGAAGAACCATGGATATATTCATAGCAGCCGTTTAAGGTACAAAACTCGTCTTTGCTTTAACCGTAGGCACTTTTCGTGGCAGTTGAGTTGCTTCCCTTGTTATGGTTAGAACTGTTTGGGAATGTGAAGTTGGAAAACGCGATTCCCCCCCAGATAACACTGGATTGAAAGTGCCCAATGTTGAGAGAAGGAATGCTCGGTCCTAGATCTTGATGAGCCTGTTGACAGGTTCCCATGTCTTGTTCTCCTCAAGAAAGTGATAGTAGTAGTGAGAGTGATGAAGAAGATCATGTGGAAACTGCGTCGTCAGTGACAGATTTTTTTTACTTCAGTCGCCACTACAATTGGACAGACTGCCGGTGGTTGGGCGAAGGGTGTTCAACTCTCGTCTCAGACTCAAAATCAGGCAGTCAAGGTTTAAATACCACAGCTAAACTTGACATTGGTCAGCGTTCATTAAGTACACCCCATTTGGTGTTAATTGCCCTAAATTTAGGGCTGCTAGACAGGTTTGTTTACAACTCCTGGTTTTCCTGGAAATGGGCTCAGAAGCTGGCTGGAAGATCAGATAGAGTGCCAGTCATAATAGTGTAAAGTTCCACCCCCGAAGGGATTATGTCTTCACCCGCCTTGGTTGGTTGGTTGGTTTGTCTGTCAGCAAGATTATGCAAGACTGATTTTTTTTTTTTTATTGATTTGGTGGGAGTGTGGAATATCACCCACGTAAAGCCTTTTTAAGTTCGGTGCAGATGACATTTGAAGAGCAGGTCCAGAATCTGTTTGGCATCGATGGCAGAGGTCTGTGACAAGTGTGTTTCTGGTCAGAGCTTCAAATCCTTTGTGTTCAGAGCCTGTCAAAATGTGTGTTTTTTTTTCTCACAGCTGTTACTTACTTTACGTGTGTTCAATGTTTTTAGACACGAAAGATCCTGGCTGCATGTGAGAAGAACCCCACTGATGAACATGAACTGAAGTACGACCAGCACAACCCCTTCGATGTGTGTGCGGCTTCCTATGTGCCTATATACAGGTAATGCCAGCTGTGCTTGCAAGTACACAACAGGTTGAAATACAAGATTCTTAGAGTCCTTGAAAGTTCTTCAGATGTCTCTCTGTCTCTCTCTCTCTCTCTCTCACACAACCTTTTTTTTTTTAGCATTATTTTCAGTATTTTGAATATGTAATTTTTAATTTTAGCAATATTTTCAGTGCTTTAAAATTGCCATTTGACATTGCGGTCAGTTAAAACTGTTTTAAACATTGATAAAGTAAATATTGTGTTACATTTTTTACACAAAGATTCCACACACAAAAAGAAGTTGCATTCCATCAAGATTTGACCATGTAATGAAATGCGTGATTGGCAGAGGAGCAGACGCTGGTAGATAACCTGAGTATAGAACATACTCTGGCCATGTGATAATATAACTAGCCAGATCATCAAATTAAGTGTTTATGATTTTGAGATGAATGAAGCAAATGAGACCACATGAAAGCAGCCAACTAAACAGCCCGATTTTCTTTACAGTGTTACAGTTACCACATAATACCAGTACATCAGTTTGTGACTGGAGTCAAACAAAACTGGCTGATTATGATAAGAGAGTGGAAACATTAAAAAAAAAAAAAAAAGAAAAAAAAATATTATCCATTAGGAAGATCAGGGATGAACGATCAGTTGAGGAAAAAGGGTCTTTCTTTGAACCATGACTCGCTGTCAGGGTATGCCCAGAAGGAAACTGAAAGCTAGAGACACCTTTTCCCTGCCTCTTCCTTCATCTGTCTTCAAAATGGCCATTGTCTCCCTTGACATTCAGTGCCGTTGTTATCTCGCTGCTGTTACAATTGTACTCAGTGGAATACAAATTAGCAGGTCATTCTTCAGTATATTTGTCTGAGGTGCTGCATGTGAATATCATGCATGAGGGTCATAATATTTACAACAATGAACACAAAAAAAAAAAAAAAAGAAGAAATCTTATTAGTAATAATAAGAGATAATTTTGAACAAAATGGGAAAAAAAAAAGGAAGCGATTTCAGTTATTTGGATTTATTTCAAGGTTGTGCGAATTCAGTTATTTGGAGTTATTTCAAGGTTGTGCACATATAAACTTGAAATAATAACAGGACCATTAACGAACACAGAGTAATATTTAGTTTGACGCTAGGGCTGTGGCTTCTCTTGATTTTTCACAAACAGCATCACAAGTACAGCCTTTCGTCAGCGACAAGAGGGAACTTGCTTGTTTACTTGGTAATGGCATGAAAGGGCCCTGCATGGTTGGTCATGCCGTTAGGGAAAAAAGAGAAGAGTGAAACTGTAAGGGTGTTGGGGTTCTGTCCCACAGAGGCAAGCCAGTGGTGAAGTGCCCGCTGAGTGGAGCCTGCTACCTGCCGGAGTACAAGGGAGAGGTCTGCAGAATTACACAGGTAACTGCGCTTCAGAGCGTTTTCTTTTTTTTTTTTTTTTTTATTGAAGGGGAAGATGTCATCATTAGGAAAGTCTTTTTATTGGGGATTTTTCCAATAGTTATAATCTGCCAGAATACAAGAGAAAGATCATTGCTGTATTACGCCACTCCCCTTTGGGAATTTTTTTGACAAGGCAGGGAGGGTATACCGTATATGTTTGAAGATAGCAGTGTGTTCCTATGGTTAACATATGCTGTGCTGTCTATGTTGCACATGACCAAAGATCCACTAAAATCCTCATGACAATGTAGGTACTTTGTTGAAAACCTGATTGTTGAACTGCTACTCATATTGATTTGTTACTCAGTTTTTCATTTAACCCAGGTAAAAAAAAAAAAAAAAAAAAAGTAAGTTACCTTATATGAGCTACACACTTCCGACTGTCTGGGTGCTACAGGATTTTTTATTGGACATGGCTTTTGAAACCACAGGCAGGACAATGCACCAAACTCACCTCCCACACGTTTCACAGGGGAATTACCTTGTCTTGCCCCTCTGTCCGTTTATTGGGTTTTTTTACAGACCCATAGCCTGTTAAGATAAAGTCTGTGTGAAATGTATGGATCATCAGAGACCAGCTTTGCACAAGTGTGCAGTCAAAAGGAAACGTGGTAAAGGTTCAACAGTCTTTTTCTGCCAATGGTTCTGTTTCGGAATGGGATGGGAAGTTCCCTTGTTTAATGACAGTTGTGTTTGCTATACCTTTCGATAACACCCTTTAGAAATTGAAATTGAAATGAGGTAGGGAACAGTAAACAATAAACAGTAAACAAGTAGGGTAATTTTTGCTCCCATAAGAAAAATCTAACACAGAGTAACTTTTATTCAAGACTGGCACAGTTTTTTAAACTTGAATAAAGTCAGACAAATACAAAGACGAACAATCTAATAGTGGGGCTGTGCCAGTCTTGAATAACAGTCTTGAATAAAAGTTACTCTGTTAGGTTTTGTTATGGGAGCAAAAATTACGCTACTTGTTTACCCTTTACAGATGATTACAAACTGGATCCTAACCAGCAGGATGTACCTTGGGAGTGATTCTACTGTTTACAAAGGGTGGAATGTTTCAGCCAAAGGAGAGGGTGTTCATCCAGGGTGGGGGGGGGGGGGGGGGGGGGGGGTTAAGTTTTTCTGTTCTACCCAACAGGAGCAGAGAATAGAGCTGACATGCCGAGTGACAGAAGTAGCAAATGCTGTCCCCTTTCTTCTTCACTGTGTGTACGTCAAGCTGTAACATATGCTGTTCCCTTTCTTCTCCACTTTGTGTGGAAGTCAAGCAGTAAGTAACTTATGCTACAGGAGGCGTCACTGTCTGCGAACTGACCAATATACCGCTCCACCACATCTGCTGACCCAAGTGATGTCAGTTCCAGAGGCTCTTATGGATTTAGACTTCACACATGCTTGACTTGCGCACAGTGAAGAAGAAAGGGGACAGCATAAGTTACTGCTCGACTTGCACACAGTGAAGAAGAAAAGGGACAGTATAAGTAACTGCTTGACTTCCACACAGTGAAGAAAGGAGACAGGAAACTGAAATGCCCTCACTTACCACTATACCTGTCAGTTCCCTGTTCTAGCTTGCCAGAATGAGATGGGGTTTTTTTTCCCTTCGACTCCTTGTGGCTTCAGCCGAGTCGCCCCATTTTAGGACTTAACCACCATGGTGCATCTGTGTTGCTGAATCAGACTTGGACCTGTGCTGCTAATCTCTGTCCGTTTTGTGCTTGCCATTTGTTTGTTAGCGTTCCGTGTGTGTGGAATTTTTCTATGTATGCTAGCAGTGTGTGCGAGGTGTGTAGTTCGTTGTTTCTAAGCAGTATATTGGTGGAATGTGGTGCATGTCTCCAGGCAGGCACAACGCTTTGTAGACACCATGTATTTTGAGTTTGCAAGCAGCACTTGTGTACATGGGACATTTTTTTTTCTTCTTCTTCTTTTTTTTTTTTATGCTGTCCCAACTTATGTGCCACCTCAGTGGCAGTGCTCCCACGCCGCTCATCCCGTCCACAGCCACAGCCCGGTCGCCCCCCCGCCGCAGCCCTGGCACCGACAATCCACAGGGAGAGGTCAATGTCAAGTCGTCAAGAGGCAACACATTGGAGGAGACACTGCACTGCTGCCGTGTCATTTCTGTGGTGTTCAGTGGCGCCTATTCTGATCTAACATACACAGGACACCACCTGTTAAGCCCCCTACTGACGACAATAATTGCTTAGTCGCAGAACCGGCGTGAGTGAGCTGTCTGGAGGGCGCCACCACGTCCATCCAGCAACAGCCTCCAAGGGCTTGCTGATACTGGTGACCCCAACAGAAGCAAACCAAGGCCCACAGACATGGAGAGGACATCGAAATTGAGATCACCAAGAGAGCAGGGCATGAAGGGCCACAGAATTTGAGACTTTTTTTTGTTCGCTGATCGATGAGAATGAGGATGATAAAGATGATGCTACGGATTTTCATTTCAGTCTGAGACTACGTGACAGGGCTGTACACTACACTTCCTTTCATAATATATATCCGGCGTCAACCAGGCCCAAGAGATACAGACACCTGCAGTGTTGGTCAGGAAATTTGAGCAGCACTGTCAGAGACGCATCCATTAAGTGGATGAAACTGGACTATGCGGTTGCAGTCTTCCCAACTGAGTCTGTAGTAAACTCAACTCTGGGTAGGATCCGGTCGGGGCAGACAAAATGGGACGTTTTTTCATGTTTGTGGGTAGTATAAATGAGAGACATAGATTGTTTGCTGATATTACATAGAATTTCTTCATGCTTGCAGGCGACAGAAATTGGCAAGGACTGCATTGGAATTCGCATCAGCCCTCTGCAATTCCGATAGAGTGACAGTGGGGAAAAGTGTCTGAAAAGAACAACAATCTGTGAAGGAAAGCTTTTACTGTTATGGCAGGTCTCTTGTGGAGTTCAGCATGAGACAAACGCAAAGATGGGATCTGTTATAAAAAAAAGAAAAAAAAAGAAAAATTAACTCGTTTTTCCAAATGCTTTTGGACTTTGTCAGATTGCATACATTGTATGATTTCCTTAACTTGTCACACACTGTACATTATTAGGTGTAATGTATAGCATGGGATCAACATTGGTGACGTTTTTTCATTTGTTCTTTCTTCAGTGATGTGGTGATAATAACTTTATGAACATTGTTTGTGATACTTAGCATGCTTCCATAGAGAAAAAAAATCTTTTCTGCTTCCCTCCCCTTCCCCCACACAGTATGTTAGATTTTCATGTGTAATGATTGATACACAAAGCCCATGAACTCCCCACTCCCAAAAATGTTTTGCAGTTGTTCATAATAATTTTTTTTTTTTTAAAGTAGCGAAGCTGATAAAATAATTCAAAGCCTTCAAGTTGTGTTTGTCTTTCTGTCTTCAAAAAAAAAAAAAAAAAAAAAAAAAAAAAAAAAAATCAGTCAAGTAAAGTTGCACTGAACAAGCATAGCAACGAATGTCTGTCAGTTTAATTCACATTATCAGACAAGCTGTACCCATAACAGAGGATGCTTAGTTGCCATGTTACAGGGTCCTGTGCTAGGATTGATAAATGACATAGGAAGAGCACACCCAAAAGGACATTAAAAGTGTGTTGTCGTTCACTCACTCGGCAGTAAATTTTGTGAATGATTATCATTACTGTCACTACTACTTTTATGATTTCCCTTTCATAGAAATTTTTTTTTTTTTTTTTTTTAAATGTGTAGTATTAAGTTGCAGTTCTGTATGTGGTTGCGATTCGTTATGTGGACAGGATGGAAAGGTGTGGAATGTTGGAGATTTATGGTGACATGGATGTTTCTTCATGCATTAAATGTGGAATACAGTCTGTGAATGTTCTCTCTGCATATTCTGTCAGTGGTCTTTCTGCATGTTCCAGTTTGACGCCAGTCTGTCTGGTTGGTTGGCTGCTGGCTGGATGTTTCTTGTGTATAGCAACAACACTTATTCTGCCCCCTGCAGTTGGCAGGGCCATGAATAACATGAATTGATAATTCTTCTCTCGGGCGCACTCTCATCAAAAAAAAAAAAAAAAAAAAAAAAATCAGATGTTCCCCAGAAGGAGTGCAGAATCTCTGGCAAATAACATTTGTTTACATCTGATTTGCTCTTTCATTCGTCTGAATGTCACATACAATCAGGTTTTGCTCTCTCTCTCTCTCTCTCTTTCTTCTCTACTCTGCATACAATCCATGAAAGACTCGCACAACATACAAAAAGGCAAACATGAATGGTTGGTGGAAGTTTATTTTTAGATAAGTATTTTCTGCGCATGACACGCATCCAGCATCACATATACACAGGTTAATAAGACCATACTCATCCAAAAATATGCACCCACACTCGTCAAATTTAATGTGCAAGCACACGTACAGTCCAATGTTGCTACAAATGGATTCCACTTTTTCTATATATCATTTCTGAGTTTTAAGTAATATAAATGACATGAATCTAACACACCAACATACAAGTCATCCATTCAAACAAAAATGTCTGTATTAAAAATAATTTCATGTGATGTGTGTAACAAAAAGTCTCAAGGCAACAAAGTAAGAAACTGAAGGCAGTGGTAATAAGAGGAAATCAGTGTACCCAAAAATAAGAGCCCGTGCAATTTTTTCCATGTTTTTACTAAATATTGACATCAAATACAAAAATATGCAATTGATGATAAAAATACGAATTTGACAATGTCAAAAAAAAAAAAAAAAAAAAAAAAAAAAAAAGAGAGAGAGAGAGAGATCGTTTGGCTCCAAACAGTTAAAGGAAGCAGCTTTCCCATACCAAATGACTAGAGGGTAGTCACGATCTTTGAATGCCTGCAGGCCATTATCACATTTCACAATGTCAAAGCGATCAGCAAGTGACTTGTCTAAGTCCACTCAAAAAAAAAAAAAAAAAAAAAAAAAAGTGCAGAGTTCCTTGAAACAATATGAGATGGATTTTCCGTGGTCCAAGGAGGTGTCAGCTGTCCAAGAGCATGCATTTTGCAAAGTATGCTTTGTGGAGATCAGCACTGTCCACCACAAAACTGAAATTAGCTCTGTGTGTGTGTGTCTCTCTCTCTCTTATCTCGTGTGTGTGTGTGTGTGTGTGTGTGTGTGTCCAGGTAAGGTAAGGTTGGGTAATGTTTATAGCCCAGCCAACTGCAGAGGACCATATCAGGACTGCCGTCACTTTAAAACTCACAAGTCATCTGTGTGTGTGTGTGTGTGTGCGTGTGTGTGTACATCACAAGTCATCTGTGTGAGTGCGAGACTGTGTGTGTGCATGTGTCTGTTCATGCATGCATGCATGCATGTGTGTGTGTGCAAGTGGGTGTTGCTGTTGTTTTGATTTTTTTCATCTGTTCACTTATATGCTACGTTAGATAAAAAACCACACACACACACAGAGGCAGATGCTTACACACAAAGTCGGTCACACACTTTACACACGCATGTGCAATCATGCATGCACACACACAAATTGCACATTTTGTCACTGTCTTCATTTCAGATCCATCTCTTCACACACACACATACACACATCCACACACACAAATTGCACATTTTGTCGTTAAGTCTGTTTCAGGTCCATATCCATAAATCAATCCATCTATGCATTAATGCATGCATTCGTTTGTTTTTCTCTCTTTCTGGTCTTTTTCTTATTGTGTACTTTTGTTTTTCCTTTCGCTCTCTTTCTTTTTTGTTATGTAGGTCCATGTTTCTTTCTTCATTTTCCCTTTTTCCTGTACCCTGCACGCGCATTGCACACACATTGTCTTTCCATGTTACTTCATACAAATATTTAAAACGGTATAGATCATCTAATGATGAAGCCAGACATGGGTAGGCGGAGGGAGCATCTTGGCTCGACCGTATCTGCCGGTGTTTCTTTGACATCTAGCGTCCACTTCTATTTTTAGAATCTTGTACAACAGAACCGCTTACATCAGAGCATACCAGACACTTGAAAGTGGTCTTTTAGGAACTTCTTTTGATCTTTAAAAAAAAAATTATCAAAAAAAAAAAAAGAAAGAAAGAAACATAAAACAGACAAATTCCTGATATCATTTCATCCGATGACTGCAATTCTTACATTTTAAAGGATGACCCATATAGAGAACGCCAACAAAAAAAAGTATTCTCATCAGAATGTTACCCTATAGAATCAATTTTTAGTTAATGACCAATAACGTCCAACAAGACGGCAATGCTAATTTACTTGAGATTCTTTTAAATATAATGAACAGTTATTAGACAATGGCAGACCACACATGGATGAACAAGAAGTTCAACCAACTGAACACATTCCTGGAAACAGGGATGTATCCGTATATCAGTATAGCGCCCACATCAAACAAACAACTCAAAGGAAATAAAAGAAAACTATCGGAAGCGAGCCCGGAAATTTCATCTGGAAGACGGAAAGCTGAAGTTTCAAGGTAAAGAAGTGCTGCCAACATCTGGTCTGGAACATGCTTTCAACGGAGGGGGGCCTCACAATCGATTGTTCTTTTCTGCCATGTCTCGGCTTACAGTTCGTATTAGGAACGATCACTCTAGTAGACCAGTCACTCTTTCATACTCTCAAGGTTTGGTTGACAATACTTACTCCCAACACCCTGTGTCATCCATTCCTACTCAAGAGTCTCCTACTCCCTCCCCATCCAGTCAGTCGATGGTAGATCAAGTGTCTACCTTCATCTCAGAATCTGATTATTCTGTCGGATTACGAGGAGAATAGAAGTTTCATCCCCAGTCTTTTTGACGCACTTACATCTACAGACATGGCCTACTCACTTTCGTCAGTTGGTGATACAACTGCAACATACACTCTAACAACTTCATCCTCATCACACACCACTCTGGCTTCATCCTCCCACTGTCTTACCACGCCCTGGTCTTATCTCTCTCTCGGCAGCACATCATCACTGACCAACAATGCAACCCATGGCCCTGTCAGTACTACCTCCTACTATTCCCACCCTCTCATGTCCAGCGCTCACAGTCAGCCCATCATCAACAGTCTTGAATGAAACGCCCACCATCCAGCCCCCACCCTTCACCTTCCCCATCAATTAATGCCTGATCCTTTTACCTGCAATCCAGCGCAGGACATTGATTCCTGGCTGAAAAACTTTTGACAGATATGCCCTGCTATAAGGTTGGACAGTAAAAGGGCGATTCTCCCCCTTTTCATGAAGGACCAGGCGCAGTTGTGGCTGGATGGATTAGACCTGTCAGTCCCCGAGCTGAACACGTATCAGGACTGTGTGATGCTCTGATCAGGCGCTTTACGCCTCATGAATCCACACGATGGATTCGGTTGAAACAGTTTAACGACTGTCGGCGACTACCCCACAAGACGGTAGAAGAATTCTTCGCGTTGATGACGCGACAAGGGGACAACAGGTGGACAAACAACCCCCTCCCCAAGGTAAGGGTAAGGTAATGTTGCTTATAGTCCAGCCGACCACAAAGGGCCACATCAGGGCTGTCACCACATTAAAATCAACTCATTTATAATATTAAAAAAAAAAAAAAACCAACAACAAAACAACTTCACACATCTCTTTAAATTACATCTTCTAGAAACCCACCAGAAACTTCGTTAAAAATCTTTCTTCTCTGTAAAATCTTAAATCAGATGAAAAATGTTATCTGTCTCAAAAACTCAAAGATCACGTCAGGTGGGACATCTCTGAACAAGGTTTTCATGAAGGCTGCTGCAAAATGCTGTGTCTCACACCATGCAAAGTCCCCCCACTCTGAAAGAACATGTTTTACTGAGTGGTACATGACATGGAATGATGTTTGAAGAAACAGAAATAGAAAAGACAAACCTTGCGTTTGTGGATGAAGAAGGGAGACAAAAAGAGGTCAAGACAGCAGTAGGAAAAATCATGGACGTGACCCAGATTGTGGGCAACTTACTAGATGAATATGACGAACACAACAAACTGACATGGCATAACAACATAATTCCACAAGATGAGGTCTAGGTGAAGACAGGAGGGGATTATGGAGGGGGCACATTCAAAGTCATGCTACAAATTGCAAATCTCCACAGACCATATTCCAAGCGTAACACGTGTCTCCTGGCCATTGCGGATTGTAAGCACAGTCCATGAAATTTGAGAAGAATCATAGATCCCTACCAACAACTGGAGGTAAGGTAAGATAAGGTAATGTTGCTTATAACCCAGCCAACCGCAAAGGGCCATATCAGGGCTGTCACCATGTTAAATCAACTCAAGTCATTGACAAAGAGGTACCGTCTCCCTTGTCCCAACTGCACCTGGGTCTCATAACCCCACAACATCCAGCCCACGCTTCTTTTGTTCTGAGGTATCCATTAATGACCCGCAGCCCCTTCCTAGCTGCCAGGAACACAACAGTCTGAGGTAAATTACAGCTGCTCACCAGAACCCACAGGCTCTTTATTGTTTCTGACACACCTGCCTTCCATATTGGCGCTTCAAATGCCTCACATGGTACACTCAGCTGCTGCTCAAGAGCTGTAATTATGGTCTGCGGGATAACCCAAGCAAAATCATTCTTCGCTCCCTAAGACAACCAGCCCACTCTAAGACCAGACACTCTGAGACACCCGGTCATGAACACCGCTACAATCTTTTTTTTTTTTTTTAATATGATAATGGAAGGTGATTTTAAGTAGCTAAACAATTCTTGCATTTTGTTCAGATTAAAAATTTGATGGTTACATGCACCCATCAATATATAAGATATGAAGTTAATGTAGTATTATTTAGTCAAAGTAGTGATCTTGTTTCAAGCTCTTGCAGATAAGGGTATGGTGGCATCTATTGCCCAAATTCATCTCCAGTGTTTTTTATATTGATGAACATAGCTAATTTGAAACTTTGGCAATTACAAGGAAAACTAGTGATTTTGTTTTCCCCCAGGCTGTGGGAATATCGCCTCTTGTGAAAACCACCAGGAGTTCCTTGTAAACAGTGGTTGTTATACTGGGTGGGCTTCTCCAATCAATCTCTGATGGGACGTTTGACTTTGTTGATGTTGCTGGCACATTAACAACATTTTTTTTTTATATTCTCTTTTTCTTTTCTTATTTATTTTCGTAGCTTATCTAGATATTCATTTATCTGTCTTATCTGTATTGACTGGTCAGTTTCTTTATTCTGTCTCACAGTTCCAAGCTGCAGTGGTGCTCATGGAGACTCTGCTATACAGCCTGAGCCTGCTGTTCATCAGTCTGCTGACACAGCTTCTCCTGCATGGCTGATGCCAAGAACCTTAACACCCAGCCTGCTGTTCATCGCACAAAGTCCACAGGACACAAGTCCCAAAAGACTGACGCAAAGCGTCACAGAGAAAGAAAACACTGTAATTGAAGGCTGTGATGCACTTGTGATAAACTTCATAGACACATATATCAGGGCTGTCACCACACGTTAAAATCAACTCACAAGTCATTCATCCACACAATTCTTTAAAAGACATCGTCTAAAATCTCATCCAAAACTTTGTTAAAAATCTTTCCACTGTAAAATCTCAGATCCGATGAAAATGTTTAATCTCTTTCAAGAACTCAAAGATCGCGTCAGGCGGAACATCTCTGAACAAGGTTTTCATGGAATCTGCTGTAAAATGTTTGTGTCTCACATCGTGCAAATCCCAACACTCTAAAAGAATATGTTTCATTGTGAGTGGCACATGACACGGAATGCACCAAGGAGCTTCTTCACTCTTTAAAAGGTAGGAATGGGTAAAAAATACGAATGGCCGGTGTGCAGCCGGCACAGAACTGTTTCTTCTTTACGACCACCAGACGCAGATGAGAGAAACTCCTTTTAGGTTTGGACGGATCTGAAAGAGTTTGTTATTGTCTGTGTATTCCAGTTCTCCTGCCAGAGGTCTCTGACATAATCGTTAATTAAAGCTGACAGTGAATCCGACAAAACCAGAAAGTCCCTCTTCGTAGATTGGGAGATTATCCGTAGTGCCAGAACCAGAGCTGTAACCGAAGACGAATATTATTCTGTTTAACGGCCTTAAAGCTCGCAAGGAGCAACTAGAGGCCATCTTAGAACAAAAACGGTACCTACGGGCCATGACTGCTAACGTTACTCCAGACGTTGTTGTTAATAATAACAGCGTGCATTATTTTCTCAATCGTGAAATAGAACGCACCTTTTTGAAGTACCTGAAGCCCCTCTTCGAACGTATCGCATTGAAGAAAGGCCGCTGTTCGTGTTTCAACTGACCAAAACATTGGGCGGATGGTACTACGTTTACAGAGCGGCGCGCAAAGGTCTCCTGAGAAGATCAGTTATAATTCAATTTTTTGATAATGATGAATCAAAAGTAACCTTGTTGTCTGGAATCTACGACATATTAGAACCCTTTTTCAATCATTTTGGGAAAAACGTTCGAAAAACGAACGAGAGAGACTGTAAAATATTTAAGAGCATACAAGATTCCGCTGGTTGTTAGACATTTCATAAAAGATAACCGATCGACAGAAAACGTTTTCTGGCACCTTTTGCAGGTTCTTAACATTAGGAGAGGGCGAGAATACTGCTTTCGTAAATACTTGAACTATTTCCGAAAGCGTGTTCTGCGCCCCATACAACTGGTGCGAAGATGTGGCAGACCGTTTCCAAATTGTTGTGTTCCTCCCGGTAGAAAAAGAAAAGAAGAGAAAGGAAATAATCACCACCATCCCCACATTTTTGAGTACACTAGACAATGAAAAGACTCCGCCACTAGCGGACCTGGCAATTTCTAGGAACAACATCGTGTTAAGCACCGACTCTGTTACAGTATACATCGCTCACGAAAAATATTTCCTCAAAGTGAGTAAGGAAGAATATGAAGGAGATGAAGAAAATGTTGTTTACTTTCGACTGGATTTTTATCGAAAGGCGACCGCTAGTTTAATAACAATAATGTGTTCAAATTTGCAACGTTAGCGCGTACGGACTACTCCTCGCTTAGAGTTTTCCGATCTCTTGGGGATCAAACTACAGGTAATCGGCACTCAGGATTTTCTGGTAGTTTTCTTCCAGAAGGCCTCATCAAAAACATTATTATCGTGGTGGAGGAATGCTGGGTTCATCCTCTCGGAAAGAGAGCGCGTCTACCTTATGATATGGACTGTCGTTTTATATCATTACGTAAAAGAAGACCCTCAAACACGGGTTTCATCCACTGTATATCTGTCTTCCGCTGGTTGAAAACCTATTGCTGTATAAATATTTGGTCTCACCAACAAGAGGAGGACGTGGCCGCTTTTTCCGAGGCGGTGGAACTCGCCGCCAAACAAAAGAAAAGGAGGAGGAGGAGGAGGAGGGACGAAAGAATTTTTACAGCAGCTTTTCCCAGGACTTTGGCTTCTTCAAAGAAGTTCCAGAAATGACCATTAACGATTTTAAAATGTTTTTCTTACTCGCAACGATGGGGAACGAGTGTTCAGTGGTGGCCTAAACGCGATTATTCGCCGGCTGCTTGAAAACTTCAGTCTTAAACATCCTCATAGTCATTATACTACCTCCCTATCTTCTTTATTCTTTACTGCTTCTTCTTGCGCAGGGAAGAAAACGGTCTTGTGTTTCGTAAACCATTATCCCGATCTTTCACCAAAAGATTACGCGCTTTACTTTGGTTTCTGCATATTCAAGAAGAAAGAGAAGCGGAACACGAAGCAGGGAAGAAAAAAATCGCTTGCAAACACGTAAAGGATGGGAAGGGAAAAATCGGGAGGAATCCCAAGGCAGGGAAAAAGAAAGCTGTATATAGTTGGGGTCTACAGAAAATGCACAGACACACATACACAAGAACCATGCTACGAACAGCGTTGATGCGCGTGTTGAGCGGCATGGCTACCAGCATTACTGAAGGCTGGAACCACCATGACCACGCTGACTACTTAGGCCGGTCCGGCGGCAGCAGATACGGGCTATTAAAAAAGCTGTCGAGCGTCGCCAGGATCGAGCCTAGCCAAACCTCCTCGCGAGATTGTACCTTGTACGATGTTGAAAACCGTGTGCTCGAGGACGATCTTCCAATCTCAGAATTGCGAATGGTCTGGGGATTCGGTCTGAACTTCAATGATGTGGAATTCGTTCCCAACCTGTGCTACTACCAGAACACTGGAGGGTACAAGCGCGATCACACGGCTCATTCAATGTGGGAAGCTCAATACGAGACCGGGCTGCTAGATGCTATTGACTTTGACCACCCATTGTTCTATGGCTTCAAGAACGAGTCTAAGACTCAATCCACCGGTCTGGATCCCGTGTTCGGGTCTTGATGTGCCCAGACCTCGCTACTCATAAACTCTTGCCACAGATGCTATGCTGCAAGAGGCGGAGTGTAGAGAACCAGATCTTCGATCGGTACCTGAGTCTGAGGCAGATTTACTACCTGATCCGCTTTCATCAACACGAACTACCACGCTACGACTTCGCCTGGCTGCTGAACCGCATGAACGATAGCTACGACTTCGATAAACGTTACCGCTTCAGATACCCGTCATCCAGGGAGCACCGGAAAGACTCAAAAAGGTTCTTTGGCGTGTACGACGAAGTAATGAGCATATACGGGGTATGCAAGTGCTATGAGAGAACGCCACGAAAGGGTGCCAACGCCCTCTGCAAGGAAGACGCGGCCGAGTACGCTGAGATGCAGAGAGAATGCTGCTTCACTGCTTGCGTGAACGAACATCTGTGCGGGAAGAATTGTTCGCTGTATCGGGATTGCTTCATGTCACCCTGGTTCGAGACTGAGTATGTTGTGCTGTGAACACGCACAGAAGGAGAGTGAACTGTAGGGAAGAAGAAACAAGGAAGTGAAAACACACGTGGAAAACAAAAATGGACCGGGAAGGGAAAAATTAGTTGTGGAAAGAGATTTAGGCGTAATGACCAGGACCAGATGAAGGTAATAGGGAAGGGAAAAAAACATGTGGAAGGGAATACAAAATTACAGCCATTTTGCCTAACCTGTTGGGAACAACTACAGCACTAACATGACTACCGCCGCAGCAGAAGGTCCGGACTGCCTTGATCGCAGTTACTATGACTATCTGATTGAATGCAAGGCGCCCAAGCTTACTGCTGCTGAAAACCTCGAGTGCGAGGGGGTCATTGAAGCTATTGACTTTCAAAATCCATGTACTGAATCCGCCGATCCTGTGTTTAGGGTTTGATCTGGCCCTCCAGTATCGATTCTATTGGTAAAACCTCTGACGGGAGATACTTTGCAGTACATAATATGGAGGAAGTGAGAATCGGTCCGCTACCAACGCAGTTGTACGGGGTGCCCGCGTACAGCGTCTTTATAGCCAGCCCCAACTGGGATACCATCAGCCTCGAACAATACAGACGGTTGCTGGAGTGGATAACCCAGAACAACACCACAGTTCTGGCTTCAATCTTCCACGGCAATCCGGCTGTCGTCATAGACGTGGACAAGGGACTGGAGAGGCTGGGAAAGCTGATGGAACTGGTGGAGAAGATGTCCCCTCCGCGATCCACATAGCGGTAGGTCCCACTCAACGTATGATTGGCATTGTCGCTTCCACGAGTGCATGCAGTTCTGTCAGTGCTGGGCGTGGCGGGTGATGGAGCGGCGCACCACCACCGTCATCAACTTCAGGTCGCTCACCGAGAGCCTCTTAAGCGACCTGATAAGCGAAGCGGTCATCAAAGGCGACGGGCGATCGATGACCGGGGCATTCTACCCCATTCTGGTAGAAGTCCTGAGCTATATCCTGCACAGTCCCCCGCTGAAGGGAGCCGACCTGACACGCGTGGCGCCTCTGATCCTGAAGGAGACCTTGGCCATCGTCTTCGAAAGATACAACGACACCAACAAGCGGCGTCTGGCCGCCGCCGTTTTTGAAGACCCCGGCATGTACAGGGACTTCAGAAAGGCTCTCCGAAGACGGACGAAGTACACAATACGCAGGCTGAAGAACGTTAGCATGGACCAGCTCTTCAAGGAGTGCGCCTTTGCCCACTTCAAGCAGCGGGAGAAGGCCATCCACGTTATCAATGAATACCACAGGTCCGGCCAGAGACCTTCACGGCGATGCGACGCGCACAGTTTTCAGTTTCGCCAGCGTAGGATGGCCGCCCTGGCCAACATCGTGCAAGAGGCGACGGCGGTGAATGAAGAGGCGCCAGTACCGCTGCAGGTACAAGAGGCGACGGCGGCGAATGAAGAGCCGCCGGTACTGCTGCAGGTGAACGAGGAGCCAGAAATATCGCCACCAACCATGGAGGAGATAATGGACCTCTTCACAGACTACGTCCCCGACTACTTTGAGGATATTCCTTTGATGTCTTCCATCCTGGTCGAAGAACCTGAACCAGTCGTGGATGTTGTGAAGAGAGCCCGCCAAACCTGTCCAACAATCAGAGGAAAATAAGAGGGGGAGAAGAAGGAGGAGAAGACCTTTGCCATACTGGTGCCAATGCAGCAAGAGGCATATGAGCAATTCCTGAATAATCACCGACATCTCTTTTGTTATTACGGGCAGCAGCAGTCCTCAACAATACCCACTGCCCACGTGCAAGAGCCGCAGCTGCCTTTGACACGGCCACCCGCTGACAACCAGGAGGAGCCGGAGTTGCCTTCGACACCACCACCCACGGACAACCAGGAAGAGCCGCAGCTGCCTTCGACACCACCACCCACGGACAACCAGGAAGAGCCGCAGCTGCCTTCAACATCGCCACCCATGGACAACCAGGAACAGCAGCAGCAGCGTTTAACATTTCGTCCAACAAAGATGATCTTGCGGTCTTCTACTAAACGCAGGATCGCGGTTATGGAGGAGGAGGAGGAGGAGGAGCCCAAGAAGTTGAAACTGAGAAGAATTCTGTAGAGACTGAGTTTAACAGAGATGAAAAAAACACTCAGTTTTGCTTCCGTCTCCAGTATAACGGGGTATCTTGTATACAATGTATAGTGACTTTTTTTGCTTCAAGAGAATCCCCCCCCCCCCCCCCCCTTCCCTTAATTAGAAACCTTCACCTTACCTGCTATGTGTATTCCCCCCCCCCCCCCCCCCCCCCCACCCCGTAATATGTAAGATAAGATAATGTTGCTTATAGCCAGCCGACCGCAAAGGGCCATATCAGGGCTGTCACCACGTTAAAATCAACTCACAGGTCATTCATCCACACAATTCTTTAAAGACCGTAATATGTAAAAGAATCCATACCTTGAGAGAGCTGAGTAAAGTACTGGACGTTTACGTAGCCGCCCTAACTTACAGGGACCCTTGCCCCCTACATGTTATATTTCCCCCCCGATATGTCTACAGAGAGTCCCTCCCCATATGTGTACAGAGAGTTCACCCCCCCTCTTTGTCTTAATATGAAGAATTCCTTCCCCTTACCTGCTATGTGTATTTTCATTCTTCCCCCCAAATATGTATATAAGAATCCATACCCTGCGAGAGCTTCGCTGGGAAAACTACTAGAATTCTTTCCCCCCAAATGTGTAAATTCATTATATCAATTAAACGTATTCAAAATGTGTGTGTGTGTGTGTGTGTGTGTGTGTGTGTGTGTGTGTGTGTGTGTGTGTGTGTGTGAGACGTACAAACGTACGAAGCATGACTGCCATTGTCTGCCCGTCTGTCTGCCTGCCTGCCTGTCTGACTGCCTGCCCGTCTGTCTGTCGGTCTATGCGAAGTGGCGATAAATGTAAGCATTTTGTTTCCACCCTCAGCTCTTTTACCGAGCCAGCCTATCCATATTGCCAACAAAACATCCTGACCCGCTGCTCAACCACTCGTAACTCCGCCTTCTGCCTGACCCGCGGCACCGGTAAACCGTAACGCAATAACAGATGACATATTCAATCCTAATGAGAACATGTTCTCTTTATACCGCGACGAATCGCTCCAAGGAAAATGTTACTCCTTCAGTGAGTGCCAAGGAGGTTTGTGCATTGCAGGAAAGATGCTTTTACTATCCAGAGTTTGAACCTCATAGAAAGTGGAATATGATAGCGGAGACTCCAAAGGGTACGTTCTTTGTGGAGAGGAGCGAATACGATTTCAGGGAGGTCCCGTTCCGTCTCATCGTAAGCACGGGCAGAAAAGACCGGTACAGGGCCATATCCATTTGCTATGACAACGGGTTCCTACAGTTGATGGAGAGTAACTTGCGTGTTTTTACGTACCACGAGCTCCGCAAAAAGTGTACTTCTGAGTGCTACAATGACTTATGCCTGAGGGCCGAGAACATAAACTGGAAGATACCTCGGTTAGTGGCACGTGTATGTGTGTGTCTGTTTTTATTCTCTTTGTTCATACACCCTTATTTCCAGATCTTCAGAACTGGAAGATACCTCGGTTAGTGGCACGTGTATGTGTTTGTCTGTTTTTATTCTCTTTCGCTCATACTTATTTCCAGATCTTCACCGAACCTACAGGATTACCCTCATTGTCTATTATACGTTTCTCTTCCAGATCTTCACCGGACCTGCAGGATTACCCTCATTGTCTATTATACGTTTCTCTTGTAGATACTTGCTGGATCTGCCGGATTACCTTGATTGTCTTATTCTCCGGGTCCCTTATGCCTCGCTTATGTTTGCAGATTCAGAACCTTGCTAGAGCTTTTGGATCATCACACACGACCGAGTGCCTACGAGAGGAGGAACCTGCGCGTACCGTGTTAAAAATGAGAACTCCACGTCGGTACTCCCCCCCCCCCCCCCCCCCCCCCCCCCCCCCCCCCCCCCCCCCCCCCCCTGACCCACCTGGTGAGAGTGGCAATTAACAGACACCTGCGGTGCCTGCAGCGACCCACCACCACCGCCGTCGCCACTGCCGCCCCCCCCGCCACCCCCATCACTACCGCCACCGCCACTACCACCCCTACCACCACCATCACCACCACCCCTGCCACCACCGTCACTGCTGCCCCCACCACCACAGCTGTCGCTGCCAACTCCACCGCTGCCGCTGCCAACATCACTGACACCAGCTCCAGTAGCTTACCTCTCCCCACATCCTATTTGTCTGTGCCTCAGCCCGTAAAGGAGTATTTGGACAGTTATCCCTTTGTGCTTTAGACCTCTGGAAGTATTGGACAGTGCCCCAGTTCCCTCCCAACGTGCGTGTATAAACGAAAACCAGAAAGCAGAATCAGCCTTTCTTAGGCATGTTGTATTATAGAAAGATGTTAAGTTTGTGTGTTGGAGAAGGAGAATAACATGTTGTATATTATGTGTATAAGGAGGAGAATAGCATGTTGTATATTATGTATTATAAATAAACTATGTGTGTGGCGTGTATGAGAGAGAACGCCACGTTGTATAAGATGTATAATATGAAGTGTGTGTGTGTGTGTGTGTGTGTGTGTGTGTGTGTGTGTGTGTGTGTGTGTGTGTGTGTGTGTGTGTTCGTGCGTACGTGTGTGTAGAGGGGGTGCAAGCATAAGATAAGATAAGATAATGCTGCTTATAACCCAGCCGACCGCAAAGGGCCATATCAGGGCTGTCACCACGTTAAAATCAACTCACAAGTCATTCATCCACACAATTCTTTAAAAGACATCGTCTAAAATCTCATCCAAAACTTCGCTAAAAATCTTTCCTCTGTAAAATCTCAGATCCGATGAAAAATGTTAACCTCTTTCAAGATCTCAAAGATCGCGTCAGGCGGAACATCTCTGAACAAGGTTTTCATGGAATCTGCTGTAAAATGCTTGTGTCTCACATCGTGCAAATCCCAACACTAAAAGAATATATTTCATTGTGAATGGCACATGACACGGAATGCACCAAGGAGCTTCTTCACTCTTTAAAAGGCCAGCTATGGCCTCCAAAGCTGACAGTGAATCCGACAGAACCAGAAAGTCCCTCTTCGTAGACTGTGAGATTATCCTCAGTGCCAGAACCAGAGCTGTAAGTTCAGCAGAGTAAGCAGAAGTGTCTGAATGAATAATATGTTCCAACCGTATTTGAGAAGGAGCACCAGGGCAATAGGCTGCACAGGCCACTCCATCTTCAGACTTGGAACCGTCAGCGAAAATTTTCTGATAGGATGGGAATTCTGAACAAAGGTCAGCATACAACGCCTTGTATGCCAGAGAGCTGGTACATTCTTTGCGAAAAGCTGCAAGATCAAAACAGATCTCTGGTGTGAAAAAGGTCCACGGAGGTTGATCTGGAAACTTGGAAAAATCGGACACAACTCCTAGGTCTAGACCTGCATTCCGCGCGTGAGGCTGCATACGAAGACCAAACGGTGGAATACAGTTAGGGTTCTTTTCGAATTTGCTTTGGAGCTGAGGGTCAAAGACACAGTCATAGGCAGGGTTCTCCAGTTCCGAGAGCAGTCTGATATAATATAGGTCAAAGACAGTTTCAGCCTGCGGTTGGACAGTGAGGGTTCACCTGCCTCTGCATACAGGCTGTACACAGGGGTGGTGCGGAATGCCCCAAGACAGAGACGAAGACCCTAATGGTGAACTGGGTCTAGGACTTTTAGATACGAGGCTCTAGCGGCGCTGTAAATGATGCTGCCGTAGTCCAACTTGGATCGAACTAACGCCCTGTAAAGATGGAGAAGTGTGCGTTTGTCTGCACCCCAATCCATGAGCCACTACACGGAGGATATTCATGGCTCTGAGGCACGATGTTTTCAACTTTTGAATATGGGCTTTAAAATTTAGCCTAACTTTTGGTCAAAGGTAACACCCAAAATTTGGCTTCTGCGACAGCAGGAATTTGAGCCAATCCTATGAACATTTCTGGTGGTGGAAAAAATTGTCTGAAATTGTGAAAGTGGATGCACTCTGTTTTAACGGATGAAAACTTGAACCCATTTTCGACTGCCCACTGTTGGATTTTATAAACACACAACTGGAGTTGGCGCTGTACACCAGCAAATGATTTCCCAGATGCATAAAGGGCGAAATCATCAACAAAAAGAGAGCAGTCTGAACCTTGGTTGACAAAATTGACAATGTCGTTTATTTTTATACTAAACAGGGCTGGGGAAAGGATACTGCCCTGTGGAACACCCATTTCCCCCTGCTTATGAATTTCTGATAATGTTGTCCCCACACGGACCTGGAAGGATCTGTCTGCCAAAACTGTTCTATGAACACTGGGAGATTGCCACGGAAACCCATCCAATGGAGGTCTGACAGGATTCCATACTTCCACGTCGTGTCATAGGCCTTCTCTATGTCGAAAAAAATGGCAACAACATGCTTTTTCTCTAAAAAAGAGTTTCGAATGGTGGTTTCCAATCGGATTAAATGGTCCATGGTAGAGTGATGCTTTTCTAAAACACACTGTTCCATGGCTAAAAGCCCATCAGTTTCCAATTTCCACATGAGCCTACCATTTACCATTTTTTTTCCATCACCCTACAAACACAGCTTGTTAAGGATTAAGATTAAGATTAAAATTATAGTCCCGTCAACAGCAGAGGTTATTTCAGGACTGTCACTACGTTCCAAACCACCACGTATATATGTTAAAAAAAAAGATTAAAAGCAAAACCTCACCCAACCCATTAAAAACAGATTAAAAGAACCAATCCTAGGATTAAAAACCAACATGTTGAAATAAGATAAGACAATGTTGCCCACAGCCCAGCCGACCGCAAAGGGCCACACCAGGGCCGTCACCACGTAAAAAACAACTCACAAGTCAGTCATTCACACAATTCTTTAAAATACATCCAAAAACCCATCCAAAAGTTTGTTAAAAATCTTTCCACTGTAAAATCTCAGATCCGATGAAAAATGTTAATCTCTTTCAAGAACTCAAAGATCGTGTCAGGCGGAACGTCTCTGAACAAGGTTTTCATGGAATCTGCTGTAAAATGTTTGTGTCCCACATCTTGCAAGTCCCAACACTCTAAAAGAATACGTTTCATTGTGAGTGGAACATGACATGGAATGCACCACGGAGCTTCCTCACCCTTTAAAAGGTACGAATGGGTAAAATATGAATGGCTGGTGTGCAGCCGGCACAGAACTGTTTCTTCTTTACGACAATTTTGGGTTTCAGATCTGAGCAGGGGATAGGTGTGTTTGACAGATTCTCTCTTGTGGCATTCTTGGCCAAACGATCAAAAGAAGAAGAAGAAGAAATAATTTTAAATATGACTAGTGGGGAAGAAAGTGAGGACGAAGAGGAATAAGATTAAGATTAAAATTATAGTCCCACCACCACCAGTTCCATCACTATGTGAACCACCACCACCACCACCAGTGCCTTGATCATCACTAGCCTACTGGGGGGAGCAGCAGCAGCAGCAGCCACCGCCACCATCCATATTTGATGAGCATGGGGAGCAGCAGCAGCCACCGCCACCATCCATATTTGATGAGCATGGGGAGCAGCAGCAGCAGCAGCAGCATCAACTACCATCAATATTCGATTTTCACTGGTGACAAGCGCCACCACCACCACCACCAGAAGAGGTGGACATTATATACGGTGGGTCTGCATGTATGTGTGTGTGTGTGTGTGTGTGTGTGTGTGTGTGTGTGTGTGTGTGTTGATTTATTGTAACTCTGTCTCAGCACACCTGAAACATAGAAAAGAAAAAAAAAAAATTCGCTCGTTGGTCCGCTAATTTTTTTTTTTTTTTTATGGGTAGTACCGCGACTGAACCGCATCTGGAAAATAAAAAACAAAAAAGTAAAATGAAACAGACATTGTTAGTCATGTTTTTCCCCCGTCCGCTGACCCTTAAAACTATGCAACTGAAGAAAACTACCAACTAAGTATTTAAACGTTAGCTTTAATCAGCCTCATAGTTTTAAGAATCACCCAGGAAACACCAATGAGGAGGTGGGGGAATGTTTCCCAAAAATATGTTTTAGACTGAACACCACAGCATCATATCACTTGAAAAATGAGTTTTCAAACAGCTATCGGACCATTTACAGAGAAGACAGCACTGGAACGTTACCAGACATGACTTTACACCAAGAAGGCTAGACAGGGGTAGGAAAGGTGGAGATTCCGTCGAAGCGACTATGCGTAATAGGTTTTTGAACACAGTCCCACAACGAGTCCCCTGACTCCTAACAAGTCCTAAACTGAAAATAGGAGACCATGTACGCATCAGTAAAGCCAGGAAGAAATTTTAAAAAGGTTATTTGCCAGCCTGTTCTGAAGAACTCTTCACAGTCAGTCGAATAAAAAAGACCATCCCTGTGACTTACATTCTCAAAGACGTTCATGAAGAAGAGCTTGAAGGAACGTTTTATGACCAGGAGATACAGAAAGTGCGGGAGAAACAGATTTATCGAACTGAAGCAATCCTGAAGCAACGCAAAAAAAGCTAGTGGACAGCGTGAATATTTAATCAAATGGTATGGCTATGACTCTTCGTTCAATTCATGGATTCCTCAGACAGCACTGACCACCTACGCACACTGACCATGCCTGATCAAAACCAAGCAGAATCAGCTCTGACTCACGATGATGAAACCGCCACTCTACGTGGGTCCAGAAAATCTGCGTTGTGGCGTGTGTTTGGACGCCGAGATCCTCGCGGCGAAATTGTTTTCGTTTGTCAGACGCTCCTGGTTTATGTGGTGGTAGGTGTGTCTCTATTTAATCTGAGTCGCGGTCAAGGAGCAGACAATTTGTGGGTGGCTCTTCTTGGGAGTTGTCTCGGATACATCCTTCCTAATCCTAGCATCGACCCACGGCCAACTACCCACTGAAACCAGTATGTTCTACTTGACGTTACCCAGCAACAGCTCTATGTCGTACTACCCCGATAACAACACCAGTCACTTTTTCAAATTACCTCAACCGTTTGACTTGAACGGAGATTAGGAAGTGGGCCTGTCTGAAATCCTGTTCAGCAATACATACTTTAACATTGGAGCACAAGAAATTTGGATTCAGTTTCGTTCCAATGGAGAGTCCGATCAATAGTCGAAACTACTACCTGCGGGATTGTATGAATCAGCAGAATTTTTGACTCAGACTTTAAACCAAGTTTATTGACGGTCTGTGTGGAAAGAGAAAGAAGGCAACATCAAACTGTATTATAACCGTGCTACCCGAAAAGTGACAGATTGTATGATGCTGATAGCGTTCTTCAGGTCACCCCGCATTAAGAGACATCTGGAGTCTGGAGAGAGAGAGAGAGATTATGTATGGGAAAGGTGTCTATGAAGGAAAAAAAACAAGTACAACTCCAACGAGGTTTTCAGGGTGTCTATGTCTACTGCGACCTGGTTCAACCACGTCCTGTTTCTGATGTGATGGTTCCCTTGCTCCGAATTGTCCCGACTGGGAATCAGACTACTGAAGAAAGGTAAGGTAAGGTAATGTTGCCTATAGCCCAGCCGACTGCAAAGGGCCACATCAGGGCTGTCACCATGTTAAAATCAACTCACCAGTCATTTAAAAAAAAAAAAAACCCTTTGACAACTGAAATGTACATCATATTTTTTGAAAAACCCAACTATATTCCTCAGAGTAGGTTCCAGTTCATCACAGTGGAAATCCTTTTAACCCAAGACAAGACCCAAGACCTCTGTCATTTGGCAAAGGGAAAACCATCGTGACACTTCTGTCATTTGGCAAAGGGAAACCATCGTGACACTTCACCTTCGGCGCAGACGACCTGACGGCCTTTAAGAGATGGTGCGTCACCTTCCCTCAAAACCGATGGAAAAGCTTATGAAGACAAATACGGCACCTAAGCTGGTCATGGGCTTCCGTGTTTATAGGTGGAAGAAATTACAGAGGGAGAGGACTTGGAAACTTCAAGGAGGGCTTGGACGTACTCTCATCCCATTGTCAAAAGTTGTGGAAAGGCTTTGCTGAAGGAAGGGGCTGGAACTGGCATGCAACATGCGCAAGATGTGCTGTCTGGGCAAAATTTTAAGCCGCTCTCCAGCAACGGGGTAAGCAGGCTAAGGTAAGGTAAGGTAATGTTGCTTATAGCCCAGCCGACCACAAAGGGCCATATCAGGGCTGTCACCACGTTAAAATCAACCCACAAGTCATCAAAAAAAAAAAAAAAAAAAAAAAAAAAAAAAAAAAAAACTAACACCTTCACACATCTCTTTAAAATACATCTACTAAAAACGCACCAGAAATGTTGTTAAAAATCTTTCTTCTGTAAAATCTTGAATCAGATGAAAAATGGTAATCTCTTTCAGAAACACAAAGATCATGTCGGGTGGGACACCTCTGAACAGGGTTTTCATGGACTCGGCTGTAAAGTGTGTATGTCTCACATCATGCAAGTCCCCACACTCTAAAGAAATTTGTTTCACTGTCAGTGGAACATGACATGCAATACACCACGGAGCTTCCTCATTCTCATTCATAATCCAGGTAAACTACTTTTACAGCTACATGCAAAAAAATTACATCTCTAGCAGAACTACATAAATGGGGGTCCGAATAGTATGTTACTATAAACAGAATTCCGTAGCTATAGAACTGGTCTTTGACCAATTACACAATCAAAAAATGATTAAACATAAAACCAAGAATTCTCTATAAAAAAAAACAATGTTTTTTCAATATAGTGACCAATTTTTATTGAAATCTGATGAAAACTACTACAGATATAAAAAATCAAACTAAAATTACTCTACGCTAAGTAGTACTGCCCCCTTAGGGGCCAGTTCTACCTAGAAATTGACCAAAAAAAAAACATTTTTTTTTTAAAATTACTGCAAACAATAGTACTGAAAACAATCTTTAAACTATTTTCATATGCAGTTTAAATTTTTCGTTTATTCTAAGTAGTTTTGGAATAAGAGCCTTCCAAAGTAGGTGGATGTGTGCCAAAAAATCCCACTTTTGACGAAGATTTTCTGGCAATTTTGACTCGCACCACAGCTATCGAAAATACGAAACTACTCCCTCCCTAACAGCAGATAATAACGCCTCCAGTAGTGACGTCATCCGCTATGTCTGCTCCCTGACCTGTAGCGTGTGTTGTGGATTTTACAAAACACTTACCTACAGGAGTCAGCTGGGCGCCGATTGGCTGACCCTATGCCCTATGAATAGATAATGTACCGCTTCCGTTTTCGGCCGGTTTCCTGTTTCCGCTGTTTCGCGCGACTTTCGATTCCGACACCTGCAGTCAACTTTGCTTTTTCCTCTTACGATTCCGAGTCATGGCAGGCCAAAGAGGTAAGAAAATCTCTATTATCTATGAAATTTCAAGTTAGTTAAAGGTGCAATCCTTAAGTTTAGCTTCTTTGATCGTCGATGAATCCCTGAATGACCGAGGAGAAAGATCGGTATGGTTGTTGTGAGATTCTCCTGGAATGACGAATCCGAAAGCGTTAGTACTGAAACGAGCGCAGCTGAAATGCAAACTTTATCTGCTATTATTTTCAGAACGGCTGACAAGGTACGTATATTAAATGGTGACGCCTACTGTAGTCCAGGTGACAAATTTCAATTCGGCTGGCCTCTACTTTCGCTTTGTGTATAAATTCTGGTTCATCTACAAATATCATTTCTACTTGCACAGTTGTTTTCTTTTCTTTTTCCCCCCTCCTATGATAGCGCGCTTTTTTTTTTTTTTTTAAACTAATATCACCTCTGCCTCCATCAGTATTCTCAGTTTCTACTTAACAGTTTCTTTATAACAGTATGAATAGCTGTTTCTGCATGTGTGGATTTCTGGTGATGGGTGATGGAGTACTTAGTGAATGTGTGTTACTGTTAGTCTGTGCGTTCTGGTGACGGGCAAATTATGCATCTGAAACCTTTTTTTTTCCTTTACTCATATTACCTCTGCCTCCATCAATATTCTCAGTTGTAGTTCTAACATGTCAGATCTTTGTAACACGTACCTGTTTTAGCGCGTGTGGATTTCTAGTGATGGGTGATGGAGTAGTGCATGTGTGTATTTGTGTCTGCATTCTGGTGAAGGGCAAATTATGCATCTGAAACCTTTCTTCCTTTAGCTCTATTCTCTTTAGAGGGCTGTAAAGTCGTCTTTGTGTGCTGTGTGTCGTGTGTAAACTCTGGATCATTTTATGAGCTTCCTAATCCTGTGCTGTGTTACTGTTAGATTTTACAATCTATGATTTTGACAGTAATTAGGTCTTGTGCAGTTCTGTGTGTCTGCTGCTTTATAGTCTTGCTTTCAGGTGATGCCTGACTTGCACACATTATGGACCACTTCAAAAATTTCCACAAACATTGCATTTGCAGACATTTCACTTTTAACTTTGAAATACTGTATACCCGTTTTGAATAGCGTTGCCCAAAGTTTCCAGCGATATCCAATAAATTACTGGTTGTATGAAGGCTACCTGGAAGCTGTTGTCACTGTGAGAGGGGAGAGCTCTGCTGGGGGATGACCTGGGGGTGGTTTGCCACCCGTTTGCTATAGAAACCAGAGCCCCAGCTGTATGGACGTTCATGGCTAAAAAGAAAAGGCAGAGGTTTTATTGACCCACTTACACCAAGTGCGGACATCAGCATTGGCACTCCCACACACTGCCCACTGACTGCGTCAACAGTCATGTGCTTGGGCTTCATTGTCAGCAAAAGCGATGTTTGGGGGGTTGAAAATGCAAAAATTAGCAAAAAGATGTACCCCTTCAATCAACTCAAAAACACCAGTAAATGATGTACGCAGTTTTACACTGCTCAGGGGACTTAAAACGAGGGATTCTAACACAATTCCTACCGCACACAAGCGGCGCTCATTTTTGACAATGACTCCCATTTGCATTGTTCTGCTGCGACAGTGCCTTCAGTTAGATAATATCTGGGGGCCACTCTGGGAAAAAAAACATTATCTGTTAACAATACTACCGCACACAAGCGGCGCTCATTTTTGACAATGACTCCCATTGCACTGTTCTGCTGCGACAGGACTTCAGTTAGATAATATCTGGGGGCCACTCTGGGAAAAAAAACATTGTCTGTTTAACAATACTATACCTGTTTAGACATTTAGAACAGAAACAACAAACATTCTGCAACATTCATAAAGATTTCTCCTTTTTTTTTTAATGCCCAGTTCCACGGAAAATACTTTGTATGAATTGGGTTAAGTGTGCACATAACGGTACTTTTTGAAGTCAAACATGGGCCACACATTACACAGTGTGAAGAAACTTGGCTGTAAAATAATTATCTTGTTTACAGGTAGCACCCCTGAAGAGCTGGCCCGACTCTGCGGGGAAGGCCCTGAGGGATGGCTCAGCTCCAGCCACATCGTATATCTGATGGACCGCATTAACGAGATCCAGGACACGACCATCGCCTGGTGCATTTCAGCATCATCCCCCGACCAGTTGCAAACGCTTGGTACGTGGCAGGAGAGAACACACAGAGAAACTACTCCTTGTAGCCAACGTAGGGAAAAATATGGATAATAGTGTATTTTTTTCCAACCCCCTGAGGTCAGGGAGCCAATGGACTGTCATAACAGTAGACCTGTCCGACCACCCTATAATACGTTACTGTGATAGCAATGCTTGGGGTCACCCACTGATCTGTTTGCAGGTGGTGTCTTTGTACACCAGCGTATTGGGGTACATCATCAGCTTTCTGATGTGTCTGTCTGCATGATGCACACCTCCACACCCCTAGGCTGGGACCACCGCTGTTCAGGGGCTTGTCGCAACTACCCCATCCAAACTTGTAGCAATGTGGTGGGCTGGTGGTAGTTGTCAGTTGTGTCATTGCTGCACTTGATGACAGGCTTTTCAAGATACTGACTGGACCGCGCTCTGGTCTGGTCACCTACCTAAACTCGCCAACACTGTATGAGCGGTATCTTTGGAGGGTAGTGATCAGCTGGTTCATCATGAAATCGGTTGATATGTCAGCTATCTGGCAGTGGCTGCCCCATGCACCGTCTGAGGATACTGAGTTTACTGACTACACCTATAGTGCGGCAGCCGCTGGGCGAAAAAAAGAAGGCCACTGGCAGTGCATCCACACCACAGGACAAGCAAGCAAAGGGTGCAACACCACAGGAAAGACAGGAGAAGGGGGACGCACAGTGGGGTACACAGAGCAAATGGACACAGGGAAGTCAGGGGAGGGGGAGCACACCACAGGGAAGTCAGGGGAGAGGGAGCACACCACAGGGAAGTCAGGGGAGGGGAAGCACACCACAGGGAAGTCAGGGGACAGGGAGCACACCACAGGGAAGTCAGGGGAGGGGAAGCACACCACAGGGGAAGTCAGGGGAGGGGAAGCACACCACAGGGAAGTCAGGGGACAGGAAGCACACCACAGGGAAGTCAGGGGGGAGGGGAGCACACCACAGGGAAGTCAGGGGAGGGGAAGCACACCACAGGGAAGTCAGGGGAGGGGAAGCACACCACAGGGAAGTCAGGGGAGGGAAGCACACCACAGGGAAGTCAGGGGAGGGGGAGCACACCACAGGGAAGTCAGGGGAGGGGGAGCACACCACAGGGAAGTCAGGGGAGAGGGAGCACATCACAGGGATGTCAGGGGAGAGGGAGCACATCACAGGGATGTCAGGGGAGAGGGGGTAAACCATGGGCACGACCGGGTAAGACAGCTAGACGGCAGGGGACAGGGACAGCAACACAGCAGGGACAGGGACAGCTACACAGCAGGGGACAGGGACAGCAAACACAGCAGGGGACAGGGGACAGCAACACAGCAGGGGACAGGGACAGCAACACAGCAGGGGACAGGGACAGCAACACAGCAGGGGACAGGGACAGCTACACAGCAGGGGACAGGGACAGCAACACAGCAGGGGACAGGGACAGCTACACAGCAGGGGACAGGGACAGCTACACAGCAGGGGGACAGGGACAGCTACACAGCAGGGGGACAGGGACAGCTACACAGCAGGGGACAGATTTGTTTCAAATTTCATTTTCTGCAATAATGGCTTCTTTCCATCATCACGTGTATTGTTTGGGTATAAGGAGATACTGTACTCCAATTCCAAAACTAACAGCATCGAGGTGCCCAGAAGAGAGGCTGATGGCTATGGTTTGGGAGACGAAGTACAGGCGCAGATACCAAGGCAAGCTATATCCCGCCGCCATCATCTTTGGGATAGGAGGTAAGTGGTTTTTTCTTCTTCCTCCAACACTTTTGCCCAAGGTCGGGGGGAACAAAGATATCCAAGATCTTAGGGTAAATAACTTTTTGGAAGGCACGTTGCCTTCCCGAACAAGGGGCAGATATCAAACACTAGTCCTAAAGCTTTACTGTAATGGAAGAGTAACGCCTCTGGGTGAACCTTGTGGGGTAGACGGTGATGTCACTGCTTCTTTTTCCCCCTGGA